>CAKAKQ010012968.1:902-11358 GCA_916700675.1 Helicolenus avius | reverse complement strand
GGCGTTGTTTGCCTGAGCTGTTGTGGCAAGGCTGAGACACCCTGCTGAACTCAATTTGGTCCAGGTGAAACGGTGTTTCTCACTTTTCTCACCTTTCCTGGTGGTTCATCATCGCCGCCGTGACCTTGTGAAGCAGTGCGCCCACTTTTGAGGGAGTGTTAGCCGGAGACAAAAAGCTAGGGCTCTATTGTCAAGGTTGTTATGAGGACAGGAAAGAGCACAGCACAATTCATTTTTTACTCTCATATTGTGTTTTTCAATCTTTTTTAAATTCTCAGATCTAACTGTGTGTGCAACCTACAGTCACTGTTGATTTATTAAAGATTATCCATGCTACCTCCACCTCTATTGACAGAGAAGCAGAATAGAGTGCAGTAGAGCACAGGACACAAGTAGGTCACAAACTGTGCCATAAAAGTTATAGTGGGGAAACAGGTAGAGGGGAGTCACATATGCAATAGTTGTGAGAGGTTTCTCCTCAGAGCTGACCTATAACAATACCCAATGAAGGATAAAAGAGAGCCTGTAAAGCCTGAAGTGTGTCAGTAGAGGTTGTGGTGCGTTGTGTCCACAGGGAGGGGAGCACTGCTACTACCAGGGAAGGTTAAGAGGTTTACCAGAGTCCTGGGCAGCTCTCTCCACCTGCCATGGCCTGTGGTGAGCACCATAGTAAACCTTTATTTATAAAATCACATTTGTTCTGTCTCTTTCTGCTCTGAATCTCACGCTCTTTCTTTTGTCGCTGGTCCTTAGCGGCATGTTCTCTGACGGCTTCTTCTCCTACGGGATTGAGCCCTTGCACAATGGGAGAAATCAGGTAAATAGTCAGAGGATAGTAGTTGTTGTGATAATCAGGGCTGCAACTAACGATTATTTTCATTGTCGATAAATGTGTCAATTTCTTGATTAATCAATTCGTTGTTTGGTCTATAAAATGTCAGCCCTCAGCTAATATATAGGCTGAAAAATGTAGATCAGTGTTTCCCAAAGCCCAAGATGACGTCCTTAAATGTCTTGTTTTGTCCACAACTCAAAGATATTCAGTTTACTGTCATAGAGGAGTAAAGAAACCACAAAATATTCACATTTAAGAAGCTGGAAGCCGAGAACTTTGACTTTATTTTCTTAAAAGAATTCTCAAACCGATTAATCAAATATCAAAATAGTTGCTGATTAATTTAATAGTTGACAACTAATCGATTAATTGTTGGAGCTCTAGTGATAATTACTGAATTTCTGTGAGTCTGGATGCTGATTTTGTTTTCTTTATGTGTCCTTATGTGTCTAATGTCATCTGGGTGTATTCTGTTATAGGATGATGGCGCTCACCTAATCCGCAGGATGCCTGATATCAGACTTCCCCCCCACTGCCCAGGTACAGAAGTGCATTTAAAACATAAACTTTCTTTCTGCTAGTCTGAAAGAAGTCATCTCAAAATTGACCAGTGCATGAAAAACAATGTTTTTGCCTGTCTCGCTATAAGTCTTTTCTTATCTTCTTACCTGTATGACATTTTAATATACAGTAACTGCCTTGCCTTCAGTTTAATAAATTAGACCAAACATCCTATAAATAAATATATAAATATAAATAAATGTTACATGTTCCATGGGTACTGCTTATGTTACTGTCCAATAAACCTCCAACACCGGCTATTGTGGTCTCTCCTATGATCAAAAAAATCTCTTCACACCTTTAAGAGAGGACAGTTCTGCCAAAACAAGTGTGATAATTGAATGGGATGTCATTTTTAGTTAATTCAAAGGGGGTGATAATTACATTCACAGCTTTCTGAATTGGGAACTGTAATATTTTGACTGAAATTGAGATTTAAACTGCACCTTACAGCACAAAAACAAAGTAATATTGCTTTAAGTGCCTGCAGCTCTGCTTCTCTGTGTGTCCAGACTGTACAGAGGAAGGTGAGTGGGATAGCAGAGGAGGTGATGCTGATGACAACAGACCGGCCCAAATGAGGGAGCAGCAGGTGTCTGAAGGGCTGAGGCGATCCAAGAGATATGTTCGCAAGCCCTCTGTCCAGACTGAGACCAAATATATTGAGTTGATGGTGGTCAACGACAACGAAATGGTGAGTTAAAAGTACCTTTTGCTGCTAATTATGTGGACGTCTGATCCGCGCTGGTGCTCTTTGTCGTACAGAGAAATTAGAGTTGTCCGGGTCATAGGTGCAGTACAGCAGCGTCTTTAACTACCAGCATGGTGTGCGTGGCTTACCATCTACCAGCCTAGCTTGGGGATGTGTGTATTAACCTGGTTGTTGTCACGTTTGCTTGTCTGATAAATGTCGACACATGAAAAGAGAGGCTATATTTGGGCTGCTAAAGATTGTTCTGTGGCATCCACTAACATCAGAGTAGGTTGCGTTGAAAGTAAACTATACTGTTCTCAGATGTATAAATATACAGATGTTGATGTGTTAATGGAAACGGTCTTAAGGCAGTTTCACAAGCCAACATTTAGTCCATTTTATTCAAACTCTGGTACGGTTCAACCCCTGGTGTGGTTCATTTGGGCAGTTGTGAATGCAGTAACTGTACTCTGGTGCGGACCAAAACAACCGGTCTGACACCACTTGCAAGAGGTGGTCTCAGATAAAATGACAGATTAAAATGAGTGGAAGAAGACTGACCTTTTGCTTGACATCTGCGCTGAAGAGAACATACAGAATATGCTAAATAAAATCCACAGAAATAGTGACGTTTATGAAGTAATTTGAGATAAACTGGAGGAGATTCAAGTGCACAGGCGATCACTGCCGAGTCAAAGTGAAAAAACTTTGACAGCAATATTTCAAAGTCTGCCATTCCCTGCATAGAAGTGGCAGCTCTCGAAATGAAAAAGATAAATTCTCTCTTTTGTACACACCCCTCAGCAAAGGATTTTTTTTATTTGGTGAGCTTTTATTTGTGCACTGTGAAACCAGCCCGTTCTCATTCCAAGGGCGTCAAATACCGACACTTTGTCACGGCCGTCGACGTGAGATACCGCCGCTTAAGGCACCCTTTAGTGTCGGAATGAGATGCACCAGACTTTCCATTAACTACGATAGAGCAGGTGGAAGGGGAGGTGGATGGGTCCAAGAAACACACGGCTTTCATCCAGGAGACCGCTGTTTGTGTCCCGTGTACACAACGGTCAAAGTAATTTTCACTGTACAAACATAATAGTTTTAAGCCCAACCATGTTGTTTTTTCCTAAACCTAACTATAGTGCTCTGGACCTAAGCATGCGTTTTTGTTTACTTTACAACATTAAGCATGTGTTTACTGTGACTGAAAAGAGTGACGCCGAGGGGTCTGACAAAGCGTCAGTATATGACGGGGTGGGATGAGAACGCGTTGGTGAAACCAAAACAGACTATTTAGAAAACAAACGTAGTTTGTATCAATTTCACTCTGATTCAGACTAGTCAAACGGACCCTGGCTTGTGAAAGCGCCCTTAATGGAGTAAATACAAAATATAAAGCAAACATTAAATCCAATTTGCCAGCATTGTGGGCTCAGAGACACATTCCTATAAATGTATGCCTTATGTCAGGATCCTTAGAAGTATATAAGTAAGAGTGTGTGTGTGTTAGTGTGTGAGAGAGTGAATGTGATCCATCTCTTACACCATCTGTGCATCTCTGCTCCTCCACAGTTTGTACAGCTGCGTAAATCTAGCAGCCAAACCAAGAACTTTGCCAAAGCAGTGGTCAACATGGCAGACGCGGTAAGAGCTTTGTTTGAAGGATTATAATCCTCCTACTCCTCCGCGCGCACACACACACACACACGCACACACACACACACACACACACACACACACACACACACACACACACACACACACGCACACACCCCGCCACCTGTCAAGAAGTGTGCGTATATTATCCCAGATAACACACACACCCACACACAGTGTTCACAGCACGGGTGTCATGCCAACAAAGAGGTTAACTGATGGGCGTTTTCGGTCCCCAGATCTACAAGGAGCAGTTGAACACGAGGATCGTGCTGGTTGCCATGGAGACCTGGAACTCTAAAAATATGATGCCAGTAGTTGAAGATCCATTGATAACGCTGCAGAACTTCATGAAATACAGGAAGGACAACATCAAAGATCAGAGTGACGTCGTCCATCTTTTCTCGTAAGAGGAATCTAATGTTCTGAGCATTGAGGCTTATTTGATGTTATTATTTGATGTTTGGGTGCTCGTTGAGGTTTTATTCTAAATTATGGTGTCTTTCCTTTGCACCTCAGAGGGCGAACATTTCAAAGTAGCCGCAGTGGGACGGCCTACACAGGAGGAGTGTGCTCTCTAACAAGGGGCGGAGGCATCAACGAGGTGAGGGAAATCTAAAAAGGTTATATTTTCAGTTGCACCAACAGGGATTTTTTTAAACTATAGATTATGATTTAGCTAAATGTAAATCGAAGTGATTAAACCAGATTAAAATGTTATCTCATCTTTGTGCACAATTTAAATGAAACCATTGATAAATACAAATAAGTTTAGCCCTTGTGCATCCCATTAAAAAAGCTCTGATCTGCTCTGATGTCCTTAGATGACAAAAGTTTCTGCGTCAAAAAACTGTCATAAAATTATATAATAATATTATTTTCCACTTTCACTGAGTTACATTTTTTAACCAACCTGAGTGCTGATCATAACTACCAAATATTCATTCATTTTCAGAGCTTTAACCCATTAAATGCCAGTTTATTTACATAACGTCACAGTTGTTATGGAAAAACAAAAGCATATGTCAGTGATTAGTAAAAATAGCCTTTGTGGTGGCTGCCCCTAATCTCTGGAACATCTTACCTTTTAATATTAAAACAGCTCAGACAACAGAATCATTTAAGTCGCTGCTGAAGACTCACCTCTTCTCGCTGGCGTTTGATTAAGTTTATCCTCTGTTGTGCTGCAACTCTTTTACTTCCGTTATGTGCACGTTATGTTTACTCTGTTTTTATTGTTGCTTGCTTTGTATTAATTTTAATTATGTACATGTTCAGCACTTTGGTCAACTGCGGTTGTTTTTAAACATGCTATATGAATAAAGTTTGACTTGACAGTCTTTGTGCTAAGCTAAGCTAACTGGCTGCTGGCTGTAGCCTTATATTTATCATAAGAGAGTGGTATTGATCTTCTCATCTAACTCTTTGCAAGAAAGGTAATACACATATTTCCCAAAATGTCAAACTATATATTACTTTAATCCTGGTTTTAAGTACATCCTGGTTGGTGCAACCCAAGTCACCTATAGGATTTTATATCAGTGTTGTCCGCATCACCTCACAATAAAACTTCCCTGTGTGGATTCTATGTGTGTTTGTTGCAGTATGGGAATGTAGGAGCGATGGCCATCACTTTGTGCCAGAGTCTTGGCCAGAACATCGGCATGAGGTGGAACAACATACGCAACGCTGCAGGTAAAAGACAACAGGAAAACCTGAACATGCAGGAGGGAGGATAGAGAGATCTATAAACCAGAGGTTGAACTGAACAAATTATCAAAGAGAGATCAGTGTGGGAAGGATCGAGGCAGGGAGGGACGGGTGTTAGACAGAGCGTTGGGTGTTGGTATCCCTGTCCAGTTCTCTTCTGTAATTAGACTTCTCCATTAGGTGATTAGTCACCTGCGTCCTAGAAGGAGGGGGTGGTGGTTAGAGCATTGCTGCCATTGAACAATGGGCTCAGTGATTAATGTTGAAGAGCCATCAGGTCCATTATTCAATGCCATGACAGGAGCTCAGTGCACACACTATAGGCTCTCCACACCTCTGTCACTAGGTATCAGATCTATGGAAAGTCTATTCCTCTTTGTCGAACATAAATCTTTTTCTCGAGCATGGGAAGTGTCACAGCTTAGGTTGTAATGCTGATCACCACGCGTTATTAATTTAAGTTTCCCCCTCTCATCTATGCTCTTCTTCCTCCTCCTGATCTTCCTCACAGGAGACTGCAGGTGCCCAGATAACTGGCTGGGCTGCATCATGGAAGACACGGGGTAAAGATCCACATCATAGCACACTGAAGTGAACAACAACATAAAAGAACACAACACACCTGTAAAAATGAATCTCTTCTCTGTTTGTTGACACGATTAAACAGCAGGACTGTTTTCTTGTCGCTCTCCCTCTAAGCTGCGATTTGTTCCGTTCATTTCACTCAATTAGACAATTTAACACCTGTAACAGAGGGATGCTTTGACTTTTACTGAGCCAAGCCTGTGAAAATCACAGCTTGTATTTGATGCGTTCAGAGAATTTGTTGAAACATCAGACATCTGCGTGCCAATCACCTTGAAAGAATTGCAAATTGAATTTAAAGTATTTACTATACAGTATGCATGATCTGGATTTTGGTGCGCCTTACCAGATGGAACAATACAGATTTTAATTATTCATTTGAGTAATATCCTACTACAGATGGTAACATTTCTGTCAGATTGCAAAGTGATGGCACAGACACCCACAGTGGATTTTGGCATTCCTTACTGGCAGAAAAGCATTGTGCTGTTTTTATTTAAATTTTTTTGTTATGTCCTGGTCTCGATCTTTGTGTGTGTGTGTGTGTGTGTGTGTTTGTGTGTGTGAACACAGATTCTATCTGCCCAGAAAGTTTTCTCGCTGCAGTGTTGATGAGTACACCCAGTTCTTGCTCCAGGGGGGCGGGAGCTGCCTCTTCAACAAGCCAAACAAGGTGAGGGCCATGTGGGGATGTAAGATGTGGTGTGAGAGGAGCATCTTATTTATAGACTAATTCATTATTCTTGTAGTCTAATTTCAATTTGAAAACATGTACTTACAAGGGCATTGAATATTTTTTGTTTTCTTCTTTTTAAGGGATAGTTTGAAGTGAGGTTGTGTGAGGTACTTATCCATAGTCAGTGGATTTCCTACAGTAGATGACGGTCGGCACGCCCCCAGGTGCAGAACCAGACAGGAATTACCACACGGAACAAACGTAATGGACTGCTATGGACGGGGCCGGCAGCAAAACGTATTTTACCCACCTAAAAGAAAGGCTTGCCTAAAAACATGTATATCAGTGTACTCTATATTTAGAATATTTTTGCCGGTTTAACTTGCCGTGAGACGGCTATACAGTCTATGTTTCCAACAGGGAACTGAAGCCGTTATCTTTTCTCCTGCTAAAGCAACCGAACTCTATTGAAAAAAACTGTACTTTTACCTCGCAGAACACGGGAGTTGCTGGTCTACCGCTGCTGTGATCGATTAGTTTGTTTGTGTTATGGTGTGACTTTGGTGTTTTAAAGAGTTAGTTTGGATTCACAAGTCACACAATAACACAAACTAACTAACCGATCAAGGCAGCGGTAGACCAGCAACCCACGTGTTCTGCGGGGTAAAAATTACAGGTTTTTTTCAATGTAGTCTGGTGGCTTTGGCGAGAGCATAGATGGATACAACTGCCATCAGTTCCCCGTCGGAAACAGCTGTCTGACAGCAAGGTAAAGAGGTGAAAATATTCTAAATATAGCGCACACTTTAACTGATATTGATTTTTTCAGGTGGCTATAATATGTTTTGCTGCCAGCCTCGTCCACAGCTGTACATTGCTTTGCTCCCGTGCGGTAACTCCTGTCTGCTTCTCCAAGCTGGGGGCGTGTCGACAGTCATTAACTGTAGGTAATGCACTGACTATGGACAAGTACATCATACAACTCCACTTCAAAACACCCAACTATCCCTTTAAGTAATGCATATTAGTGTTTCTGTGTTCCAGCCAACATTCTCCTATAGTATTAACACGTTTCATCTCTCGTCCATCTGTGTCCCACTTACATATATATGTCCGTCTCTGTCTCCCTCAGCTGTTGGACCCTCCAGAGTGTGGGAACGGCTTTGTGGAGCCAGGGGAAGAGTGTGATTGTGGATCCCAGGTGGTGAGTACCCATTTCGACATCATGCATGAAAACCGGCTCTTAAAGCTGTTTTCTGGAGCAGAGCTGAAGGTTTGTGTTCATGTCTATGTCTGCAGGAGTGCGTACGTAGTGGAGGAGCCTGCTGTAAAAAGTGCACACTTACCCACGATGCCATGTGCAGTAACGGACTCTGCTGCAGCAGCTGCAAGGTGAGTCTACCTTTATTACAAGGATTCAAAAAAGTGAACTTAATATAATTAGTAAATACAGCATGTCGATTGTTTTTATATGAGAAGAAGAGGCTGGTGGGCGGTGCTTGGTATTTCCTCAACTGATCTCAACATAGCGGCCAAGTCACAAACTTTCTCATTTTACAGCTAAACAGTACACTACGAGATGTTTCTGAAAACATTTGAGGTGAGAAATAGGCATTACAGTAATAGAATATTGATTCATGTTTGATCAGCGTTGCCTAGTTTGACCATTTAGTTGGAGTTCATGAGAGATTGACAGCTGCTCAGAGACCGCAGACTCCAGCTCGGCTCTGATTGGTTGTTTTCCTCTGGTCTGTGAAATCTTGCAGATGCCATTAGGAGCACCGGAGGACACAGAGGCACATCATTTTTTTTCAGATTACCTGTCTCATGCACTACTGTCAGGATATAGTGACCGTTTTATAAAAATAACTTTTTAATCATATTCACTGGTGCATCCCCTCAAATGGCGAAGGAGACACTGTATATTGCGCAGATAAATTAATAGACTAGGCGCATATTTTTAGCAGAGCCGAGCGGAGAGAAGCTTCTGGGACGCTTCTGAAAAGCGCTTCGGTGGCCTCTGGTGGAATCTAGGGGTAACATTTGTGTCAAACTATCGTCATAAATAGCCGGTTTTCCTGCGGTTCATACCAGGCTGGAGATCAAACCCACCACTGGTTATATCCGCAGCGTCCCACTTGATGTTGCCCGAATTCAGAATCACAACACTGGTGTCTAAAACCCCGTATTGACAGGAAAGAGGCAGAGGAGAAAACGACGGAATCAGCGTGGGTAATTGCGAGCGAGGCATCAAGGCCACTGTGGCTGTACGGTATATAATTTTTTGAGGGGCACGGCAGACTTGGCCTTCATGGCCTCCGTAAAATTCCTGCCATGCATGCCAAACAGTTTCCAATGACGGCTTCTCAGATGGTTCTGTGTAACAAACCATCTGGCGAGTCAGGTTACATCACGACAGCAGGAATAGGAAATCAGTCCTAGAAAAATGTCGTGGCTTGAGATTCAACGTCTACAACCTTCAACTTAGTGGCAACTCACCAATTCATGGTGTGCGCCCCACTATATAAGTATACAGTACTATTCCCCAAATATAGATCACAAGAAATGTTTAAACTGAATGCAATTAAAATGTGAAAAAGAAACGTTTCTGCTGAGTGCTACTTATGTCTACAGCCTGTATGATTACTTATTGTATATGACTTATCCAGCATTTACTTGATCCCTTTTATGTTGTGACCTAGTATGAGCGGAGAGGCGTGGTATGTCGAGAGGCTGTGAACGACTGTGACAGCCCAGAGACCTGCACCGGAGACTCCAGCCAGGTACAGTTGACTGTGATGTAAAAAAAAAAAAAAAAAAAAACTGCAAGATGAACCGGAGTATCCAGAACATGAAGTACTTTTCTTGTTTTGCAGTGTCCTCATAATGTGCACAAGCTGGATGGTTACATGTGTGATAATAGTCAGGTAAGGGCACGTCTGTGGCATGTTTTCTAGTCTACACATTTTTGAAACATCTTGACACCATTTTTTTGTACTGTTTTCATACATAAACAAATAAACAAAAAATTAATAGAATAACCAAGAGAAAAAAAGAACAAAAAAAGAACAAAAGGGAAAAAGGTTTCATTTAATGTATCTACTGCTGCTTCAACTTTCTATTGCAGTTTCATGTATATTACTTAAAACATCTTCACAAAACGTGATCCATTTAATATTTCTTATAATATGCCATAATGTACTTAATTTAAAGAAGGCCCATCTTTTTTCCAACAACTTTTTGTTCTTATTGATTTTTATAAATTACCTTTTTCATTCTATATATGTCTTTTACTGTTTCCAGCCTGTTTACCTTTGGAGGTTCCTATTTTTTTCAACTTCTTGTTATTCGTTTGAGTGCTTCTCAGAATACCAAAATATATAGTTCCTCCTTTTTTAAGCTTTTGTGTCGTGTTCCCAGGGGTATATTGTGTTTTTCTAGGTACCTTGCGTAAACTTTATTATTGTTGTCTCATTTCTTCAGGGTCGTTGTTACGGTGGACGGTGCAGGACACGTGATGGACAGTGTAGGGCTCTCTGGGGTTACAGTAAGTATAGAGCAACATGCAGCTTGCACCTGGAAATGTTGTATATATGGCTTTGTAGTCTCATTCTACTTGCAGCAGTCCAATTAGTATCTTTGTTTGCCCTCCCAGATTCAGCAGACAGGTTTTGTTATGAGAAGCTGAACGCTGAGGGGACGGAGAAAGGCAACTGTGGTCCGGGTCCTGAAGGCCAGG
>CAKAKQ010012966.1:0-10023 GCA_916700675.1 Helicolenus avius | reverse complement strand
GATTGACAGACAATAATTGGAGAGGGAGCTCGTGCAGCTCCAGCCGGCCGCCTGCTTGACGCCGTGTCCTGACGTCACTGCATCTCAGTGAAGAAAAAAAAACAGAATCAGGACATGAACTTTTTCTATAGAGAGAGAGAAAGGGAGAGAGAGAAAGAGAGAGAGAGAGAGAGAGAGAGAGAGAGAGAGAGAGAGAGAGTTGGTAGTGTGCTGTATTCAGTCCCAGCGGATGGGACCAACTCGAGGAAGGACACTGCTACTGATATTATTTACACTGTGGCAGCATTAATAATACATCAAGTACATCCTCTCTCTTTGCTGTGATTTCGAAGAACAGGCCAACAAGCACTGCGTGGCAAACTACTGCCAAGGTGGATTACACACATTAGGTTAGATTAGATTACATTAGCAAACTCAAATGTTCTCAATGAGGACTTCTTTTTGCAGAAACAACCACCCGCATACAATTTCGTTTGTCCACACTGATATTAAGTATCAAGAAAACATGTTGATCTCTGTTATTTACAGTTACAGTTGATGCGTGAACAAAATAAGCTTGTTGTCCACTGTCTGTGTAAAACCTTTTAGTTTTGTGTAAATCTGGAAATCCAACAGGTCAGTTCCAGAGATGTGATGAAGTTATAATCTTGCTGCATTTTTGGCAAAAATCACTGGCAAGGCCAAAACCTTTTTGAAAATTAGTTACCAATAGGCTTCTAATACTACCACCCTAATAAAAGTTATGATGGTCATGGACATCCACGAGGCTATTGACTTTGAGGTACACATAAGGGTTAATTTGACTGTAATTCCTAATTTATCCACTTTAATTACAACTTGCAGCTATAAAGCTAAACTTGGCTACAGTGCAGGAGATCCACCGGCTCACACAGTCACCATCGCTCTCTGCTCATAAACCTCATGTGCGGAGTGAAGCCCACTTGGATGAGCCACAAAGGAAAACTATAACAGTGAAGGAACCACGTGACAGGATTGCAGATGACAAAAAAGATACCTAAATAAACCAAATGTGCAGCTGACATTATTAGTTTTTATTTAGTTTTTTATCTATCTATCTATCTATCTATCTATCTATCTATCTATCTATCAATCTTTCTATCTAATCAATTCAATTCCAAATGGTTTTATTGGCATGCAAGTTTCACAAAGCAGTGTTGCCAAAGCATCAAAATACACAATACTATTGAATATAATGAATTTTACCACAACATTACAACTGTTGTACATCAATGATCTAATAATCTATGTTATTATCTAGTAAAGATAATTATCTATCTATCTATCTATCTATCTATCTATCTATCTATCTATCTATCTACCTATCTACATCTCTATCTATCTATCTATCTATCTATCTATCTATCTATCTTAAAGGAGCATCAAAATACAGAACACAAATACACAATAATATTGAATTTAATGAATATTAACACAACATTACAATTGTTATATATCAATGATCTAATAATCTATATTATTATCTATTAAATATAATGATATATCTGTCTCTATCTCTATTGGTGTTTTTTTAAATTTAGTAAAATACATATTTCATAACAACTCCCCTTGAAGATCAATCTGTTTGTTTTTTAATGTAAAGAAGTGAATGGCATTATTTACACAGTTCCTTCTTTCCATCATCAGTATTATTATTATTAAAGAGGAAATCTCCCGTATATAGAAGGAATAAAGCGGAACATACCGGAGGGACAAGTGTGGCAGCATTAGAGCTCATCAGCATGATAATGTGGAAATACACATGCTTTGAGTGTGAGCCCTTTTGATCTGGCGTGGCGATAAAACCTTATCGGCGACGAACATCCACTTCCATTTTAGGATTTGACATTAATTCAATCCGCCCTCCTTTCTCTCTTTTTTTACTGCTCTTTTTCTCACAGCAGAAAAAGAGAGGTCGCAGCCTGAGAATCTCATTATAGGACGAAGTGGTTTTACCTCATAATAAAGATAAAAATGAAATGTCACTATATATTATACAAAAAACACAATAGATAAGTAGGCTTATATACACCTTTATTAATGTTAATTAAAGCCAAATTAATTTAGTTATTATTGTTTATATTGGTAGGCTATTATTGTGTGTTTTTTTTAAAAAGTATTATTATTTTTGCTGTTGTTTTGTATCAAAATAGTAATTTTCTGCACTGACAGCTCATATATTGATGCGTGCCTGCATGTGCGCAAGTGTGTGCGTGTGCATGTACGTGTGTGTGTGTCCAAACAGTGGTTTTACCTCATAATAAAGATAAAAATAAAAATGTCACTATATATTATGCAAAAAAACATAATAGATAAGTACACTAATCTATACCTTTATTAATCTTAATTAAAGCCGACATTTTTTGAGTTATTATTGTTTACATTAGCAGGCTGTTATTGTGTTTTTTTGTGCTGTTGTTTTGTATTAAAATAGTCATTTTCTGCACTGAGAGCCCCTTACATTGACGCGTGTGTGTGTGTGTGCGTGTGCTTGTGTGCGCGTGTGTCCAGATTGAAAGAGAAATCCACTGCTGTTATAGGATCTTTGGGTCGCACTGATTATAACCCATCCCGGGGTAATTTTTCATCGGTGCTGGCTAATCTTTGTTCTTTGTGAAGATAATAAATAGCCTAATCGTTATCAGCGAGCTGCTGGAGGTGTCTGGGAGAATGGGGGGCTGATCTTCCCGGGAAATAGGCTCCAAAGTGCCGCAGAATAAATAGCATTTCTTATCTCTCTCTCACAGATTATCGCCGCCTTTTCAACACTCGCACAACAAATACATCTAATGCAGCGAATGCATCATTTACTGGAGCAGATCTGTGTAAATGATAGATAGATAGATTAGAGGAAGAGGAGGAGGTGTGTTGGCTATTATTTACAAGTTTAATGTTCTGCATGTGCAAAGTCTTTATTCTGCCTATTTAGACTCTGCATAAATATACAGCTCGCTTTTCCATTATTTTTTAGGTTATCTGAAGGAGCCATCTGAGGTTCCGGTTCTTTGTTGTGGTATCTTATTTCTTTCATGTTGGATTTTTACTGGATACGAGTTAAACAGACGCAGCCGCTTCCACCCAGGGAGGGAAATATATTTGAATAATGTTTTCATGTGTTGGAGATTTTGCAAAAAAGAAAAAGAAAATGAAAATGCGAGCAGGTATTAAACCATGGCTGTCTGTTTACAAACAGGCCATATAGATTTATACCTGATATTTGAAACTCATATGCCAGGAGTAGTGTGGAGTATTTTCACTTTATTTTTTTTAATTATTATTTTCTAAATCTTGCAGCACTTTATGTGGTTGTTTGGTTGCAATCCTGAAGCATTTAGATTATGAAAACAGTGAAGATGATTTGATAAGGCCATTGACCAAAGTCTTATTATAACCCTCCTATTTTAACAAACTATTTAATCATGTCCTCAAAACATCTGCTTGTGCAGACATACCAGTTTATGTTAAAGTATATTTTATATCGATATGCATGTTTCCATATTGTTATTTGTATGCTAGATATTATTATGTACATGCACAATATACCATGAATCAATTTAAGTTTAATTGTTTTTGAACTACAGCTGTATATGTATACATGTTCTTTTCTGTCAACATGAACTAATAAAAAGATGTTCACAAAAACAACATATAGACCAAATTTCAGTGAATGGAAATGTGAAACTTTAATTTCTGTCTTAATTTGTCTTGACTTAAAAGACAAAGACATACATTTAGAATTAAAAACACTTTATGAATAAGGTGAAAATGTTGATAAAAAAATACTTTTTATCCATCAGAAAAGTTGTATTTGAATGCTTCACACTTATATAAAAAAAACCCTCAGTGTCCCGTTAGGCCCAAAGAATGAGGAGGAACCTATTTATTGTAGTGTTGAAGCATTGTGCATGGTGAGTGTGTGGGGAGTGACCAGTTATGGCAGAAAAGGTATTTTTCCATTATATACAAACTGGATGCTTAATAACTTGGCAGCTGCAGCAGCCCTGGGTGCTGCTGATGGTCTCCAGGGTAACGGAGATAACAGCGCAGTCATTTTCCATATCTTACAGTCTATTATATTCAAGGATTAGTTCTCCTTCCCGAAAAGGTCAAACATAAAGTCAAGCCAACCAGGAGTGCTCCTCCTCCTCTTCCTCCTCCTCCTTACAGTGACAGAGCATTTCACATTTTTTCATATTATCTAGTTAAACCAGTGTGGTGACCTTTGCTGACACGCTTTGATAGATGCAAACCTCCCACAGTCGACAACAAACCTCCCTGAATTATTTTCCTTTATTATTACAAGGACTCGTGTGTTTGTGGTGAACGGTGATTGTCTTTGGTTAACCATCGCTCTGCACTATTATTCTATTTTTCTGTTGTGTCTTATCCATCTAAACTCATAGTTACTTCACCTCTTTTATTCACAACATTCATTGACACAAACATTTCTTTCTCTTGACTCGAGAGACAAAACCAAAGATTAGATTATATAAGACCTCCTCAGTGGTATTCGGTGGTACTTTAATCCTTAATCATATAGATCCAAAGATTTGAGAATTTCTGGGATAGCAGCCTGATAGTCCAGGGGCCGTATTTGAGTTTGGAGAAAGTCCTATAACTACAGGGCGTGTTAGTCCTGACTTTATGACTCCTATAGCTTTTGATCTGAGAGTAATTCACAAAGTATTTTAGTAAAAGTAGCTCCTAAGTCTGAGAGAAGTTCAGGCAGTCCAGAGGAATCCTAAGACCTGCTCACAGTCAGTAATGGGCCTCATTGCTTCAGATTGCCTCATTGTTGTATTAAAAAATACAACAATAATGAACCTTTAAAAGCGTATTTTGATGGCTGGTGAGTTAATAAGAATCAAATCAACTCACAAACAATCCACTGAGAACACTGTGCTGATGAACTTGAAATATTTCAGCTGTCTGTGAGAATTATTCGTGCAACAAAAGTGTGCTCTTCATATTCACATTTGTCTGATAATTCATTGCACATAGAAAATAGTTACCAAATTAAATAGATAAATAAATAATAAAGCTGATTTCATGGCCATCGACAGATTACCTGTAGTGTAAATGTAAAATTGCCCCATCACAGGACTATTCAATTTAATTTAGCCAAATTCTAAAAAAAAAAAAAGAAATCTTATTTTCAATTTAATTGGATTAAATTACATTTAAAATATGTAGTAAATTAAAAGATCATAAAAACAATTAAATAAATTTAGCTTTTTTTGTTTAATTTGTTTTCATTTAATTATTAATTACATTTTTATTTAATCCATTTTTATTTATTTGAATATCAATTTATTTAAATTTGTCATACAATTTAATTTGATTTGATTTAGTATTCACTGACTGACTCAAACCAGTCACTGTAGTGGTAGTCAAAGTATAATGAGTAAATTCATTCAGAAACATGATGCCATCCAGAGGAGGCAGTGTTGAGGCAACAGGTCAAAAATAAGGAACATTTGACGTTGTGTAAAGTAACAAAGTATACATTTATGGTTTATATATGGTATATTTATGGCTGGTGGGCGTTGCTTGGTATTTCCTCACTGTTCTCAACATGGCTGCAGGGTCACAAACGTTCTCATTTTACAGCTAAACAGTACACTACAAGATGTTTCTGAAAACATTTGAGGCGAGAAATCGGCATCACAGTAACAGAATATTGATTAATATTTGATCAGCGCTGCCTAGTTTGACCGTTTGATCGGAGTTCGAGAGTGATTAACTCGTGGCTCTCATAGACGGAAGCTGGACAGCAGACTTCAGATCAGCTCTGATTGGTTGTTTTCTTCCGGTCTTAGAAATCCTGCAGATGCCATTAGGAGCACAGGAGGACACAGAGACACATGTTTTTTTTTCAGATTACCTGTCTCATGCACTATTGTCAGGATATAGTGACCAATTTATAAAAATAACCATTTTTAATCATATTTGCTCCATTTCTATCCACTGCAGCTTTAAGATACAGGGGAGTATTAGTCCTGGGACAAGCGGTTAAGTAAAAGTTCATCCACCTGAAGATTTTATTTTGAGTCCGGTCCGAGAGAGAGATACCACACTCCACCACACTCCTTGTTAAAAATGCCACGTTTACTCTTGAGGACGGGTTGACTATGATAACTTTTACCCTGAAACTGTACTCTTTCCTTTCATTATGAGATTAAATTATACAGTATTCATACTTTTTGTTAAACTGGACTCATACTCTCCTGTTAGATCTGGTTTACACACATCCCACTGAAAGTTTGCAGTATCTTCTGAATGTCCCTACTCAATCTCTTACTTCACCGTGTGTAGTCTTGAGAAGAATCTCTACAAAGTCATTAAAGGTCAGAGGTGCACTACTTCACTTCCTGCCCAGAGAGCAGCAGGAAGTGAAAGTTTACAACACCTTGTCACTAACAACCTGTCAATCAAACTCTGCTTCGCTGGAACTGTCCAGGGAGTTGTAGAATTCAAAACACCTCTTTTTTTTCCCCTCAACCTGTGAGTGTTCATCAGATTCAGACATCGTGCCTTTATTTTGTCTTTATTTGAATCCAGTTCCTGTGGGAGTGTGTGTGTGCTGGTGAGTGTGCAAGGTCAACTGTGTATAATAGTGTGTGTAAGAGGCAGTTACAGGTCAGGAAATATGTGCTAACTGGCCAGAGAACTGGAAAAGCTGCATTTGGTCGCTTGAATTTGAATGTTTTCTGCAAACTTTTGTGCTGAGTAGATGTTGAGAAATGTTTGACCTGCTGGTGGCGCTAGGTACAAAGTTATGGGATCACTAAAGGCAATAGGATTCATCCTCTGGGAACCATGACTGTACTAGATTTTATGGTCCACCTCCGGGACTGAGAAGTGAAGCCAATGCAGAAGTGGCTTAAACTTTCATTATTTCTAATAGCCAGCAGGGGGCGACCCTACTTCTCACTTGATTTATTACCTCAGTAAACATTGTAAACATGAGTTTATGGTCTCAATCGCTAGTTTAAAGTCTTCTTCAATACAGCATGATGTTCATTTAGTAAATTATGGTCCCATATAGAGTCAAATAGACCATAAAGCAGGGTATGCTTTAGGGCGTGGCTACCTTGTGATTGACAGGTCACTACCACGACGTTGTCTGGTCTGAGAGTTGTCCGTGTGTCAGTCTTACAACTTTAGCCCTTTCACAGTGTGTTTTCCGTTCATGAAAGTTAATTATAACATTTTTGGTCATCTGAAAATGTCTTATTCAGCGTTCAGTTGTACTTAGCTCCACCCTCTCGTGTCACTTCTGGTTGCAAAAAAACAATATGGCAGCAGCTAAAACTAAGATGGCGACGGCCAAATTGCCAAATTAGTGGCTTGAAAATGGCAGTCTACCAAGGGGTGGCGTCACGGTGACTACGTCCACTTGTTATATACAGTCTGTACAATCCACCCAATAGTTGTTGAGATATTTTGGTCTACCGACTGACTGACTGACTGACTGACTGACTGACTGACCGACGGAGTGACTGACTGTCTGATGTTGACATCCACAGAGCCATGAAGTTATCAAGGAGCTCAGATAGACCAACACTGTCCGTTGCTTTTCCTCATGTTTTCTTTCAGTCATTCAGATTACTTTAGTCCATGTTTCATAGAGAAAACTGTGTGACAGCGATGGCCTTCACCTCCAACTAGAGCTGAAGCAAAGTGATGTGTCCACTCCTTAAATGACAAAGACTTTACTGCAGTATGTAAGAGCAGCCGTGAGCTTTATATTGTCTAAAGGTGGAGTTTCTGTGTGTGTGTGTGTGTGTGTGTGTGTGTGTGTGTGTGTGTGTGTGTGTGTGTGTGTGTGTGTGTGTGTGTGTGTGTGTGTGTATGTGTGTATGTGTGTTTGTTTGTGTGTGTGCCAGTGTGGGTGTGTGTAAGTCTAGGTGTGTTTGTGTGCATCTCTTTGCTCATTCTGTGTTTGATCCTCAGTGATTGCGAGTCCATAAATCCCCTGACTTTCCTCCTCCTCCTGTGAAGAAATGTCTGCTGTTTTGCTTAAGCTGATTCTCCAGAGCTAACCTGTCCTGCCTGTCACACACGCACACACACACGCGCGCGCACGCACACACACCTTACACACACACAGACAGCGAATAAACAGGATCTGATCTATCTCTTCCACCGCTCTGTGTTCCTCTGTCTCTCGCTCTGTTCAAGTTATGAGATTGCAGTTACAAGACGTGTGTGTGTGTGTGTGTGTGTGTGTGTGTGTGTTGGGGAAGAAGTGAAGTGCAGTATGAAGGATGTGGTAAAGCAGCCTAATGGTCAGCTGTGTTTCTCTTCTTCTCTGTCGCTTTCTCTCTTGCACCTGCAGAGAGTCGTGGCGGAGTGACAAAACACACGCACACACTGTTAGTGTTTCATAATTTTTGACAGACACAGTGTGGATGTTTGTTGGTTTATTAATTGTCAAAACATTTTCCTGGTATTTCACGTGGATTACGATGAGCTGCTTCTGACCCGGTGGTTTCCTTTCATGTGTGTTTGCGTCAATCGGCATTATCAGATTAGATAATCCTTTGATTTCAGGAATAGAGTCTGCCTGATCAGCATTCTCCATCGCGTCACCTTTCCTCTCGCTGCAGCATTTTCTCCTTCTTCTCCCCTCCACATCGGAGTGACAGTTTGGTGGATCATAATGGAAACAGTCAACAACAGAGATTCTGATACAAGCGGGAACTAAAGAGGGCAACTGATGTGAAGCACCTTCACCAAATATTCACTTGAATTGCTGGATATATATTTTTTATTTTACATAAATAAAAATTAGTCACAAAAATATTTTAGAATAGGCACAAATTCACTTTTAAAGCTTTTTTTTTCTTACTTGCACATGAGAAATAAATTCTAACATATAATTTATGGGAGTGAGTGAATATACTTGCTTTATGCAAATGTATGTATATATTTATTATTGGAAATCAATTAACAGAAACCAATGACAAATATTGTCCAGAAACCCTCACAGGTACTGCATTTAGCATAAAAAATATGCTCAAATCATAACATGGTAAACTGCAGCCCAACAGGCAACAACAGCTGTCAGTGTGTCAGTGTGCTGACTTGACTATGACTTGCCCCAAACTGCATGTGATTATCATAAAGTGGGCATGTCTGTAAAGGGGAGACTCGTGGGTACCCAGAGAACCCATTTTCATTCACATATCTTGAGGTCAGAGGTCAAGGGACCGCTTTGAAAATGGCCATGCAAGTTTTTCCCCGCCAAAATGTACTGCAAGTTCGGAGCGTTATTTAACCTCCTTCACGACAAGCTAGTATGACATGGTTGGAACCGATGGATTCCTTAGGTTTTCTAGTTTCATATGATGTCAGTATCTTCTCTCAAGCTTTAAAACCGCCACAACCATCGAAAGATTGATTGTGTTAATGCATTAAAGAAATTAGTGGTGTTAAAATGATTAACGCTTTATTATCGTGTTAACTTTGACAGCCCTAGTTTAAAACTTTGTTATCTTGACTTTTTAAACCTTTACAACATTTTAAGGCTTCAGTGTATACAGCTAAAGTTGTGGGACAAGCCAGGTAAAATAAAGAGTGTCTGACAGCCGCCATTTACCACCACTTGGGAGAAATGAGTATATTACTGTAGTATCAAGCAGACAACAAGTAGATGCTGCATTATGCTGAGTGTTATAATAACATATATATTTTAGTTCATTAAAATGTTACAAAACTTCACACACAACACAACACAGCCTCTAGTGTCTCTTCACCTCCCTGAAAAAGAAATTCACTTTCTTGTGCAAATCTAGAAATGACAAGAGATGGGAGCCACATGGCGCCCTCTGTGTCCTCCCCTCCCTCCTCTCCCCTCCTCACCCCAGCTCCTCACCACATCAGGATACACTTGTTCTGGTGAATTCCGGTTTCAAACGGAACGCTGCTTTGCTCTGGTTTTCTGCAGGACCAGTATTAAAAGCAGGCACACATACTGTCTCTCGGTGGTCCTGTGGTCAG
>CAKAKQ010012964.1:0-11724 GCA_916700675.1 Helicolenus avius | reverse complement strand
GTTCTGCAGATCGTGGTGGAGCTCATCACCTCTGCCAAAGGACTCTTCTCTTTGCTCAACAGGTTTGTAAAGAGGGAGTTATCTAACCGTTATATATGCAGCACTCCAACTTCTATTTTATTCTGCAGTTATTTTTACTCAGAAAATGTTCTGTGCTGTGTCTCATAAAAATAGTCGTGGCTATAGTCTTTGTTTCTGTAGGATTTATGTAAAAAGGATGGCTATGGGTTAAAGTCATTGAGAGTTGTACCTGCTCCTTTAAAGTTCACCCCTCTCTGTTCTGCTCTCTTTCATTTTCTCTTTGTGTGACTTTCTAAAATCCTTAATTTGTCTTTGTTCCTTTTAATTACCGGTGTGAAATTAAATCATTGTACTTGCTCCCAGTCTTATTTGAAATACACTCCCTCTTTTGCCAGGTATCAATTTACCCAGCTCAGTGGATACACCTCCACCAAGAACATATTCAGCTACTGCAAAGAGCTGGGAGACATTGTCCACAAGGTTGGTCCATTTCAGCAGTTAAGTGCATAAAACTGTGACTTATAATTACGTGTATACTATTATAATCTGCCCATCAAATGGCTGCCTTTTCCAGCAAAAATGTTTCTCTTTTATGCTAACTGAATGGCTGGTTTAGTACACTTTACTGCACATGTTCATGATAAAATGAGGGGTTTTATCTTAAGAGGAACCACACCTAAATAATAACCTCTAGTGCTATTGTTATGCACACTAAACTTCCAAAGAGGAACTACAACCTGTTGTGTGTTTTTTTTCTCTTTAACCAACCCCTTAAAAAGCAGCAAGAAAAACAGAAGCACAAACAGGCTCCCTGCTCCTCAAAGCTTAGCCTGAGTAATGAATTCTTTATCTTTACATTCCTGGCATATTTGGAGGCGGCTGTACCTTGAAGAAGCTTAGGTTAGAAGGGTCGCCAAAATCGAGGAGGGCTGGATTTTGTTTGTGTTTTTACTCTTTCGTGGTAGTATGAAATGGGAGGAGAAGCAAAATCTTCACTGTATGAATGTAAAAAGGGTGAAAAGTGTGCACAGGTAACTGAAGGAACAGGCCTGGATATGTTGTAATGCCTAGAGGGGGGAGGGAGGGAAGCAAAGGGGGAAGGCAGAGAAAGAAGGAGGAGACTTAAAGAGGGATTGCACCGACTGTTAAATGACTTCTGACTCCTCCTGGGGGAGTGCATGTCGCTGAATGGTCGGCAGAGAAGCAACAGGCAGAGAGACTCTGAAAGGACACTGTAGTGACATTAAAGATAAACAGCCTGACAGAAGACAAAAAGAAGATAGAGTAACAGAATGGGAGATGATTAGAGAGAGGTAAAGGAGGCAGTCAGATGAGCAGTGGGTGAAAGAGGAGGCTCAGGATTTAGAGGAGTTTATATATAGCCCTCTATAGCCAGCTTTGGACTCCGGCACCGCACGACAGGTACAGTTCTCACCTCTTTGATTGGATAATTCCCCACAAGGTGACGCTTCTTTTGCACTGCTTAAAATGGCTCAAGCGGCAGCCTACATGTGTTCACACCAATAAGTGTTTCTTTTGCTTGTTGGTTATAAGTTAAAGTTGATTTTTTTTTATGCTCTGTTTTCTTTAAGAGGTTGATAATAATGTGAGAGATCATTCAAACATGATTTGAGATCATTACTTAACATACATGGCTGGTTTGAACCAGATTTAGCATGTGATAAATGCGGTCTCTGTGTTGGTGTACAGTAACATGAAAGGAAGGAAGTATGGGTTCCAGAGAGTTATTGAGCTTGTTGACTCTGATAGGATGTTTTTGTCACCATGAAGTGAATCAGATTTGGGGCCTTGCTGAATGTTGTTTTCATTCATTGTAAGCTTGGCACTTAGTGAGTGATTAGTAAGTTAAAACCCTCTCTGCTTTTGTCGTCGGCCCCCTCTCAGAGGTTGATCATCGTTCGGTAATGTCTGGCTATTGTTTGCTGAATTCCTGTTTTTGAACTTTACCGTGTGTTTGTGCGTGCAGGTGTTTTAAAGGTAACAAGTATTGTCTGTAAAAAAGTATCGAGAGCACTTTTTCCCAGTGAGTTCAGGCTCATGTGAATGAGTTTTTGGCTTGTCAATCATTGAATAGAAAACAGTTGGGCTCATTTTGTGGACTTCAACTGGCTTCACCCGCCTGAATGAGCTCCAAATCAGTATTCGAAAGCCTTGTTCTTTATTTTGTATTTTTTACATATATAAATATGTAATAATAATGTATAAATCCCCAAATAGCCCATGAAATAAGGAATAATCCCACAACATTATTCATTATTCATATCCAACATTAATTATTATTAGTCATTCTAAGACAGATATCACTGTTTGTTATGTGTAGAGGTGCGAGTGTGTACAGTAGGCAGCGGCACTGAAACGAGGGAGATGGAGACAAACAGGAGAACATGTCAGCCTGCTACGCAAAGCTTCGAATACCTTCGAATATTTCTCACCGAAGCTTCTAAGCCCAAAAAATTGTATTCGGGACAGCCCTAAAAGTACCGCACAGTAGCTCATTCCATTCACAAAATAACATTGAAGATGGATCAGGTAATTTCATATCTATAAAACCTGCATTCACAGTACCTGTTTTGGCAGCTGCTGTGTAGTTTTTCATAAAAAAAAACATGGCAGGTGAGCTAAAAGGTCAGTTTGGACAGCTGAGAAGCCGACACACAAGAGAAATTGACAGTTCATATCATGTCAGTCATCATAGCATTATAAACCTGCAGGCTTTGGAAGAAGAACACTTGCAGCATACATCTGTAGCACATTACATAAGCTCACATGTGTCCCTATACCGTCACCATACAGACTCGCATGCTCATGGCCTCTTAAGATGTGCTCCTGGCTAGTTGAGGCCGGTGTCATGCCCTCCCCTGTAATGTTTTTGACGTGCGGTCAGGAGACTGCGGCTTCATTATGACGTCCTTTTCTGGGGAGCTGCTTCCACAGAAGCTCAACCACATCCTTAACACCAAAGAAAGGACTCTTATTTCCTGTGTGTGTGTTCTCGCACCCTGAGGGCGATCAAGGTCAGCAGTCAGCTGGTGTTTTTGGGATCGCACAGTGGAGTTGTCAAGTCAGAGTTTGCATATACTCACACACGCTCAGTCTGCTTTGAACCAGCTGAAAGGAAAGCAAAGTCCAGGACAGAGAGAGAGAGAGACGGAGAGGAAAAAAAGAAGAGGGCTCTGTGAACTGTGAACTCCGATACGAGGGTAAAAATTAATTTCGAAGCATTTCATTAAGGTAGGTGAGTTTCGAAAAAAAGAAAAGGAGAATATTTGTGTTGCAAAATCTAACTTTTGAAAGTGTCTAACTTTTTAACCTTCACCTGAACATATCATTTTAATGTTTAACTCAAAGAACTATGAGAAAAATCTATGACAGTTTAATAGCGGACATTCTGGTTGTGTAATACTTTTCTTAGACCGGAAAGATATCACCATAGAAAACAACATACTGCTCTGTTGTTGCTCAATAACCATTCATCAACCTCCCTCTGCTGTTGGAGGACTAGTTTAAAGCTCAGGGTGGAGGAAATAATAATAGACTTGAGTATAGATGGAGAGAATGTACCAAAAAATGAACCCTACTCACTTATGTGAGCTGTCAGAAGTGACAATAACTTATTATTTATGGTGCTGAAAAAGAGCAAATCCAAGGACAAGAACATGGACAGGGTAGTAAGATTTGGACGGCAAAGATAAGGAGCAGGTGTAAAAGAGATCTATGATGTCTCCCAGTCTTTTTATAGCAAGTCTGTGACCTGGTGGCAAATAGGAAATATCCCCTGGTGTAAGTCCAAGTATGTAAACATACACGCAGAGACAGACAGAACATGACGGGGCTCGACTTGCAAGTCAAGCCTTTTGATTTATAACAAAAAAAGAAAGGAAATCTGTTCATCTTTGTGGGAGTGTGGTGTTAGCCTTTTTGTACATGTGTGTCCGTGCATGCCTGCGTGCATTCTTGTTGTTGTCTGCTTTTTTCAGTTACACCCACATAATAGCTTGTCTTTGTTTCCTAGACAACTATAGAGAGAGAGAACAGCTTTCAGTCACAGAACGCTGCTGTAAAGTTAGCTCAGCGCCCGATCAAGCCACACACCAGCTTTCACAACACAACACAACACAGTACAAGAGCTTTCTTCTTATCAAGGGAAGTAGATGCATGTTACTTTACGGTGCAGCAGAAGGCAATGACATTAATGCATCTGTCTCTTTTTTCCTCAGAATTTCTATTATGATTACTTGAATCTTAGTGCAGCACATTCCGCATGGGGTTGTCCGCCATTTTTTGATGGTCTCTGCAGTACAATTGTGGCTAATATGTAACTACCGTTGCTACAATGATGTGAAATAAAAGGTCAATCCTGGATGTCAGTCTGTGGTATGAACATTTGTGCTGTTGTTTGGGCACAGAGCTGCTCAAAAAAGTCTGTTTCATATGATACCAGTATCTTCACTCTAGCTAGTTATTATAGCGTTCATTTTGACCGCACTAAATTAAATTATTGTTTTTTCCTTGATGGTGAGGAATTGGTAGTTATTGGTGGTCATTTTGGGGACACTAAAAGGCCAGAGATGCATGGGTTTGAATATTATGTGACCTTGGACGGCCTTTTTCTGCTTCAGTTGATGGAGAAATTAAAGTGGTTCATCTCTACAGTAACTGTACTGTCTGAGTTTATACATCTTGTGTTGCAAAACCTGAGGGGTTCCTTTAAAAAACAGTAGCAGTTGTTTTCAAGTGAAGTATTTTAGTTAATATCTAGGAGGGAGCGTGAACATGCTGGAGGCTGTCTGGGACTAAACATGTCCAGCCCACAGATCCTCTTCTCACATCTTTGTCTCCTTTCCTCTCCTCTTGTGTCTTTGCCTCAACAATGAAACACTGTGACCTAAATGCAAAGGCATCATATAATTCATATCCATGTGCGTGTGCAAAGAAATTGTATAAGCACTTTATAATTGATGGGAGTGTGCTGACAGATAGCCTATACGATGTAATTTTTCCATACTTTTAGATGTTTTTGGGGCACTTTTGTGAAATAGCTTCAATTAAATCAGGAAGTGATTATGTTTGCATGTATTGTGGTTGTAAGCATATGTAATGTATAGGCAGAAGTGTACCTGTCGCCCACCACACACACACACATTAACGGGTCATTTCCTGTTTAAAAGAAATGCAGAACAGGTTGTACTGTTGTGGGGAAGCCTCCAGTGGCTTGGCTCCAAATACGACAGAAATGCAGAGGTGTGGATATTACAGTATTTTTTTACCATATGTCTAAAAAGCAATGGTGAGATGCTGGAAAGAAAGGTGTTACTAATGAAGTGAAAGCAGAAACGGTGGCTTGTGGTAGGAGGTGGCAACCAGGGTTTAAACCATTGTTTTAGTATTTGTAACAGTTGTAACACTGAAATCTGTCTGCATCTGGCTTAGGCCTAATGTACCATTGCAGTCTAACATGCTTTACAGCAGTTAAACAACATTTTCCCTAATGTGTTAACTATCGGAAGGATTGCCATGTAATTTTCTACAGACATTCATGGTCCTCAAAGCCACTGACATTGATGATCCTCTGATTTATACATAAGAAGTTAAATGTGTCAACAACTATCGGATGAATTGCTATAAAATTTGGTACAGACCTATTAATGTTCTCTTCAGGATGAACTGTAATAACTTTGGACATTTTTTGGAAATTACTTTGTGTTTAATGCTGATTAGAAAATGTTACCATTCTAACGCACTAGACAAGTGCAAACATAGTAGAAGTGGATGTCACCCGTTGGTTTGTGGACTGCAGTTTTGAAACCTCGAGTTCGTCATTTTGGCTGTCGCCATCTTGGTATTTGGCCATTCCCATGTTGTTTTTTTGCAACTAGAAGTGACGCGAGAAGGTGGAGCTAAGTAGGCTACAGCTGAACGCTGAATAAGACATTTTAGGAGACCAAAAAGGTTATAATTAACTTTCATGAACTGAAAACACACTGTGAAAGGGTTAAAGTTGAACAACGAAAACACGGTCAACCCCAGACCGGACAACACCGTGGTAGCGACCTCTCACAAGGTAGCCAAGCCCTAAAGCATACCCTGCTTTTTGGTCCATTTGACTCTAAATGGGACTATAATTTACTAAATGAACATCATGCTGTATTGAAGAAGACTTGAAACTAGCGATTGAGAACATAAACTGATATTTACCATGTTTACTGAGGTAATAAGTCAAGTGAGAAGTAGGCTCATTTTTTCATAGACTTCTATACAATCCAGACTTCTTTTTGCAACCAGAGGAGTCGCCCCCTGCTGGCTATTGGAAAGAATGCAAGTTTAAGGCACTTCCGCATTGGCTTCACGTTTCACTTTTGCCTACCGATTGCAAATCATCAGCATGTTAGCATAGTCACAGTGAGCATGTTAGCATGCTAACACACTAGAATAAGATGGTGACTATTTTGGTGACCAAAATTATATCTGCTAAACATTAGCATGTTAGCATAATCATATATTAGCATGCTGATGTTAGCATTTAGCTCAAAGCATTACTGTGACTTAGTACAGCCTCACAAAGCTGTTATAGAGTATTTTAAAACTATTTATTGTGATTGCCTTAAGTTTCTTATGGTATTATGTGGCACTTAGTGGCTAAAATAAACCCTAAATCCTTTTTTCAGACTCATTTACCCAGGTCTGTTTGTACTAATAATATGTTGTTGGCAACATTAGCAGCGGGCTCTGAGAAAGGTTACAGCAGCTTATCCATATTTTATACAATGATGTTCTATTTTGAATATCTGCCCTTTATTAGTTTTTTTCTGTTTATGCTGTGAATGAAGCCTTAACTAACTAACTAGCTAACTAACTGACTTAGTTATTGTAGCATACAGCCAGCGTACCATGACAAGATTGCTCGAGTAGGGATCAAGATAAAGATCTGAACATCTTTCGGTGTTTATACACAACCTTTAGTGGTTTGTTGTGGTGTAAAACAATATTACGCAGGTTATGCATCTCTCAAGTATCCACACACACACAACACAAACACCAAGCAGACAAGTCGAACTGACCAGCAGTCATAACAGAAACCTCTCTTAGACCGTACCCCTCCCTGCAGCCTTGTGTCACAGCCTTTAATTAGTCCAGCAACCTAACTGCTGATTCCTTGTTACATTTCACAGGGATTAGTTTCCCCTTACAATCCTTTATGTAACTCATCACATCATCAGGCATTGCAAATTAGCTTATGCAGTAATGGCATGTGGCATTAGTTCAGTTTCTGTGCTGTGCAATCATCTACCTTCTTCTCTTTTAACCTCTCATCATCCTCCTTCATTCAAAGCCTCCCCCTCATTTCTCCAGCTCCCAGGCCGAGTCATAGTAGGCTAATTGCTGTAGGAGCATTATCAACACCATCCTCCCAACCACAGATTAAAGGTGCCATCGATAACATTCAGCCACTAGATGTCTCATTCTCCCTCCCCCGTTCCATCGCATTCACTTCACAGCAAGTCGTTTTCAGGCATTTACCATCAATCTCAGCCATTTATCCAGTTTTTCGACACTAACTGACGACCCAGAGATAACACGTGATACTAATGTTGTTTTTCTATTGGCTCACAAACCTTGTTAGAAGTGGGAACCCAACGTCAGATATCTCCCACTGACACAAACAAAACATTAATTTTGGACCCGCCAAAATGTGTCTATGACATTGACCACTAACTTCCTGTGGTGTACTTGTATGTGTGGTTGTGGGGATTAGTGTGAGCCCTCGGGTTAAGTGGACATGTATTGCAAATGTTATAGAATATGTGTTATGTTTCATGTCTTTTTTTTTCAATTATACATTCATTTAATTATAAAAGCCAGTAAAATACCAGTAATGCTCTGGAGTGATCCTTCTTTTGCCTCTGGATACTTTTGGCCTTTCATTTCCTGAATCACGCTGTGAAGAGGAAATAGGACATGAGTTTTGAGTCAGATTGTCCCATTTCCACAAAATCAATGACGGCATTATGAAAGCTGCTGTGGTGTCATTTTGGTACTCTGTTTAAATGGAACTCATGACTTGTTGTTTCACTCATCCAACAGGATACCACTGTCTATGAAAAGGAGAAGGACATCATCTCTGTAGTAAGTATTTGTATATTTTTGCCTACTGTACTATTTATAGGTAATTTCCTTTTATTTTCTGTTATGGATTGAATGAGATATTCTTGGTAGTGAACGGTGGTTTGCTTCATCCTCCAGTGCCGTCAGTTGGTGTCGGTGTGTGATGAGATCCTGAACTCCAGCCCCGAGGGGCTTCTTACCCACACTGCTCAGCTTGAGAGTGTCGACCTAGTGCCTGTGTTACCTGGTGATCAGCTGGTAAGGCCTGCTTGCTTTTAATAAATCTGACCTTTTGTCTTTATTAAATGTAGAACCAAAGAAAAGTAGGTTTTTATGCTGAGTAGATGCAAATCCTATATACTATATCAAATGCTAACACTTTTACTGTACTACATATTGTAACATTTACATTAACTGTACCAAATATAAGGAATTTAACATGCTGTATGTAAATGTAACGTCTCTGATACTGAAATCATACCGAATTTAAAATCAGAGGTGTTCCAAATGTGGTCTAGGGGTCTCCAGTTGTCCAACCAAAGGAAAGGATTTGTTTTGTTTCACTTCAATGCACTAGAATTTGATAATGTATAAGAAGTAAAGCTAATGCAATTCGTTGAATAATCAATTAGTCGATCAACAGTGTAGAGTAGTTGGGAACTATTTTGATTTTGTTTTACAAGCACAAATGTCCAGTATTCCATAGTCTCAGCTTCTCAACTGGAAAGACTTTCTGATTTTCATATCTGATGGTAAACTGAATATTTTGGTTAGTCGACTCATTACGTTATCTTAGAGTTCGTGAAATTGTGATGAGCATTTACTTTTACTTTTTTCATTTATCGAGAAAATAATCATGAGACTAATCCACAATGAAAATTGTAATTAATCTTTACTTCACTATTATTATCTCCATATACCCAACATGTTCTCATCCCACCTCATCACATACTGATGCTTTGTCTGACCCCCTGGCGTCACTCTCCGGTCACAGTAAACACGTGCTTAATGTTGTGAAGTAAACAAAAGCACTTACTTAGGATTAGGCAACAAAACCATGTTTAGGTTTAGGAAAAAGCAACATGGTTGGGATTTAAATCACTATGTTTGTACAGTTAAAATGTGACTTGGACATGTGTGACGAACGAGCAGCTGATTGTAAAGTGAAAGTGAAACATATAACGCACACGACCCAAACAGCGGTCTCCTGGATGAAAGCCCTGTTGTTGGACCCATTCACCTCCCTGCCCTCCTACTCTGTGTGTCTTGTCACCCTTTAGTTAATGGAAAGCCTGGTGCATTGCGTACCGGTGGTATTGAACACAGACAGCCGTGACAAAGCGTCGGTATTTGACACCCTTGGAATGAGAATGGGCTGCATATACCGTGTGCAATTCTGATAGTGATACCATTCCAGCAACAACAATTTCTCAGTTTAACCAGCCCTGTTTAACCATTTTAAACTCTTTCTGAAGAGTTCTGCCTCTGCTTTACTTCCCAGGTCACCTCTGGATGTTTTTTTTTTTGTTCATCTCATCTGTGCAGCATCTTTCCGTCTACCTTTTACCATCATTCTTAATTGCTTCACCCGTTTCTCGACAGTCAACCCTTATAACTGTGTCTTAATTTCTCTCACTCTGTCATTTTCAGTATTCATTTTCTGCCTTCATCACTGCCTGCAGTTTTCCATCATCATTTGGTTCCACTCATCACTTCTTTCATCTATCTCAAGGTTCTCCTTGTACCCGCTTCTATTATTTTTGTTCTCTTCAAAAGCTTGTTCATTCTGTCCGTACATCCAGTACAACAATTATAGCTCTCTTCTTTGTCTGTTATCTACATAATCTACTGTTTTATAAGTATGCATTTGACCAATTTCTTTCCCCTTTGTGTACTCAGCCCATTAGGTAAAAATCTCTAGATAAAAGCAGTCTAATCTCCTTGTGATCCCTCACTCGCTAGATTGGCCTTCCTAATCATCTCCAGTGCGATGTCTCAAAAGCAAATCTGCACATATTCTAGCTCCACTTCAGAACCTTTCATGCTGTAGACAAGCATACATACTGTATTGTATCCACTTCGCAGTTGGCCGTATAAAAGAGATGGGTTTTAGCTAACTTCTACGGTGGAACAGGATTATTTTTTAACAAATGTACTAGCAACAAACCCTGACAGAGAGACATTGATCAGAGCACATCAGAGATAACGAGGTCTGTCCTCTGAAAGATTGAAAGTAACGGGAACTAAAGACAGAAAGAAAGAGAAGTGAGAGGCCGGAAGATTTATGATAATTCATCGAATGTACAAAACATGACATACACTTGCTCCATTCATAAAATAAATCTAAAAGTAAAAGCATACTTTTTCCTCTTTCGTTTTGAAGTTAAATTGATTCCAGTCACAAAGGAGAAGTTGGAGATAAGGAGAAGATGTGCAAAATCATTTTTAAGCTTTGACACAATTCAGTTGTGGTCTGTATCACAAATGATGATTTCTGTACATGCAGTGTGAGGACATGAGTTAACTCCCCATTTAGCATTTATAGGCATTAAATAAACAAGGTTTTGATACACTATAATGTAGTTGTATGCAGTTATAACAACATTTCTAAGTGCTTATCAATGTATTTGTCTACAAGTATAAACACCAGCATCCACTTATGGCTTATATCTCCTTACAACTACATTATAATATGTTTTAAACCATTTATTTTTTATTATTTTATAATTATATATAATATGTCGTATTTCTGAGTGATGGGAGGACATTGCTTCTGCTCTATTCAGTTCAAAGTTTAAATCCGTTCACGTTTCTGTCATCATGTGATATGTATTGATTATGTGACCTGGGATTTCCAGGGTGTGATTAGTTGACTCATTATGAGTCAAAATAATCAATCAATCAAGTCCGGCTGAGTGGTAATTACATGCTGAACCATCAATACATCTGGAGACAGACATCAATATCTCCATCAGTGATGACAGTAACAAGATACAGCAATGTTTATATGTCCATTATGGTGACTCATTTTGACTCTGTGATGTACATAAATTGCCATCCTGTATCTTACCGTTGCTAATATATTCAAGTTTATCAGTCTGAAATGTGTCTTATTCTTTCTCTTAGGGGATCGAGATAACGTCCACCAGCTCCTTTAACCACTACGTGACCGGAACAGCTGCTGAGGTCAGACTCTCTCTTTACTTTCGCTGTTGACTCATCCCACACATCCACACAGGGTTAACCATCGCTGTGCTCTTGACCGATCCTGTTTAGAGCAGCGTGACTCAAACCTCCCTGCTCTTCTTGACCTCCAGACCAAAAGGTTAACTTCAGCTATAGTGTGCCTCTTTGCAAGAGCCCTGTGAAAAAGAGCTTGGGGTTTCGTCCAACAAGAGTCTCACAGTCTCACAATGTTTCATTTCTTTTTTTCTTTTAATCATGCTTTTTATTGTTTTCTAGAAAAATGACTACAACAACCTAAACCATAACAAATAAAGTTATATGTACATATAAAAACATAGTAACTGTAAATTCAAAAAGAGGAGGAAATAAATACTAATAATAAAAAATAGAAAA
>CAKAKQ010012959.1:915-11724 GCA_916700675.1 Helicolenus avius | reverse complement strand
TCCTCCCTATTGGCCGCTCCCCCATATAGTTCATAGCGAGGCCACACGTGGTACTTCATGGACAGGGAGCCGTTCTCCCATTTACCCACCTGCAGGGACATGCAGCAAACAGAAGACATTCAGATTAAGATCCTTTACCAAGGACTGCGTTCTTGATGTTTTACCAGGGGCTTAACTGCAACCATGGAGACTCGCAGTCTGGACAAGTGGCTCATCAACTCAATGCTAACAAATGTAACCGCAAAATATGTACATGAAATGAATCACCGGACAGGAATCTAATTAAAACATGAATTCAGATTAAATTCCACGCTGCAATGAGTCGGATCAATCAAAAATAACTGCAGCTCTGCTCTCGCAAACAGTTGAGACGCATCATCAAAGAAGCAACGTTGACTTTGAATGCTTGTTATTGAATGTTATTGAATTTGAATGCTCTGATTTGGGTTTTATCGGCTCATTTTCTGTTTTCTGGGTTTAACTATGATTAGTCCATCTGTCAATAAAACAACCATAAGGTAATAAATGAACAGGAGCATAATAAGATGTGTAAGTGAATATGGCGACGTAGAAACTTAGTGGGAAGAGAGGAGAGAAGACAGAAGGAGGAGAGGACTGGGACGCAGAAGAGAGAACGAGAACAAGGTTAACGGGAAGGACGAGACTGGAACGGGGGAAAGAGCAGAATTCAGATCAAGAGGAGAGGCTGCGGAGAGAATTTGGATGGAGAGATTAAACAAAGAAAGAGAGAGATATGATGAAACAGATACATTTGCAGAGGGAAAGAGTCAAGCGAGCGCCTGCATGACGGAGAAAGGAAAGCCGGAGATGGAGCTCTTTCAGATGCAAAACGCCGGCTCTTCTGTCGTCCAGCTGTAAGTCTGGAGGGCCCTCCAGCCCTCGTGGCTCTACTCCACTGAATCAGCGTCATAAATTAGTAAAATGCCGCTCCCGTGGAGCCATACCTGGAGCCGGTGCCCTTTCCTCTAGAAGTGCCCACTAGGCCACTTTCATGGAGAGAAAGATGTGGGTGGAAATGGATATGGATCATCAGCTAATTGGACACACTGTAATGGGAGAGAGGGCAGGACAGGGAGCTGAGGAGCGAGTGTGTAAAGTCAGTTAAATATGTAAATGTACACACACATATCGCACTCCAGGGAACACAAAGTTGCCAAGGGCTGCCTGGAGCGGACAAGCTAAGGCTGTGTATCTCCGGGGCACGACGCAGCCTTCTTCTAACTGGACAAAAAATGTGAGTAAGTGAAAGAGATAGACAGGGATGGAGAGCAAGGGGGTTGGGAGGGCGGGAGAAAAGGGTTAAAATCAGCCCGGAGGGTGAGTAAACTGGACTGGACACTACAGAGTCTTCACACTACTTCAAAGGTGCAGTGGAAAGCACGGTTGTAGGAGCTGGAACTCATTAGGATCCAAGAAAAGTGGTTCAGCTGGAAGTCAAGTTTAGAATTAAACATGAGCGAGCGGGGAGAAGGGGGGAAGGGAGGTGCAGACTGCAAGGGGAGAAAGAAAGAGAGGAAAGAGAGAGAGAGAGAGAGAGAGAGAGAGAGAGGGGAGACGGGACGGGAGCGATTCACCTTGTTCTCTGATCAGAGGACAGAATATAGATTAGAGAGGCTGAAGAAAGAGAGAAACACTGAGAATAAAGAATAGGGAGAGTCAAAGGAGTCAGACTGCAGGACGCAGACACAATGGAGGGGGAGCAGAAGGAAACACAGATGCAGGCTGGTGACTTTGCAGGTGGCGCTGAGCATCAAGTTCATTTAAGGTTGTTGGTTTTCGGAGTATGACTCAGGATTGTTGTTGCCCCGTCTGCACTACTACTTTCTCTTCCACCCGTACTTAGAAAATGTATTCTCTCCATATCACCCACCTGTACAATGACGTTTTTAACCTTCATCTATTTAGAGAAAGCTGACAGAGCACATATCAAATTTGACACAGCAGTACCACGGTGGTTTATAGCTGAACTTTCACCCTCCACAGTTACAGTTTTGTGCTTAAACCAGTGGGCAACCTACGGGTCTGAAAAGTGAAGCCAATGTTGAAGTGCCTTAAACTTGCATTCTTTCTAACAGCCAGCAGGGGGCGACTCCTCTGGTTTTCTCATAGAAGTCTATGAGAAAATTACCCTACTTCTCACTTGATTCATTACCTCAGTAAACATTGTAAACATGAGTTTATTGTCTCAATCTCTAGTTTCAAGTCTTCTTCAATACAGCATGATGTTCATTTAGTAAGTTATGGTCCCATTTAGAGACAATTAGACCATAAAGCAGGGTATGCTTTAGGGCGTGGCTACCTTGTGATTGACAGGTCGCTACCACAGTGTTGTCTGGTCTGGGAGTTGTCCCTGTTTTCGTCGCACAACTTTAACCCTTTCGCAGTGTGTTTTCAGTTCATTAAAGTTAATTATAACCTTTTTGGTCGCCTAAAATTGTCTTAATCAGCATTCGGTTGTGCTTAGCTCCACCCTCTCATGTCACTTCTGGTTGCAAAAAAACAAGAATGCCAAACACTAAGATAACAACGGCCAAAATGCTGAACTCGAGGCTTCAAAACGGCAGTCCACAAACCAATGGGTGACGTCACGGTGACTACGTCCACTTCTTATACAGTGTATTGCTTAACCCATGCGTATGCTTCTTCTTGTACTTGAGAATGTGCACGTTTAGAACCACGCCTACCAACAAACCCCTCGTGGGACACAGGTGTAATCGTGGATAAACTGATTCCAAAATTACAGGCACACAGACCGACTTCACCGTCGACCTTGTAAGCATAGCGGATAGACTGTAAACTCGTCCTTCCTGAGGATGTGCATTTTCGTTTTCATTTGGAAAACAAGGTAATCATCTCTGTCAGAATGAATCTATGCCTCTATTTGTCTTGTTTGCTCAGTGCTGCATTACTGAGCACCTGCAGCTCCGTATAAGAGATCCAGAGGATCCGTTAATGACATTTGACCGCTGGACTACAAAACACGTCAACACTACTGCCTATATGCTGTTTTGTAAAAATGAAATGGGGTCAGTTTGAAGGGAAAGTTTGCCGTTTTTCAACCTCATATCCATCTATCTGAGTTAGGGATATAGTGTGAAAAATATTTGTTGCCGATGTTCTCTGTGTCGCGGCTGCAAAATCTGTTGTTCTTGCTGCATCCAGCGCCGTCATTTGACGTGACAGTGACGTAGTTGGTAGTAGAGTAGAACTACAGGCTGCTGTTTCAGCTTGGATTTCTCAGGGTAGTCAGGGGCGTGCTCTAGATGGCAATCAAAATCTGAACCTCTTTGTTCATAAAAATATGAGTGCAGAGGATGGATAAACTGGAAAAGACAACTAAGACCAGCAGGGCCCAGAGGGCAGACAGCCACTGAGTGAGTGAGTATTGTTGTCACCTAACGCGACTGTAAGTTATTTTGTGGAGTTGCCTCTTAGTGAAATGCTTAGTGAATTTAAGTTGGGCTTTTATTGTGACAGGTAAAGAAACAGAAGGAGTGAAGCTGTAATGTGCTTCCAGAGTTGTTGCCGCCTTGGTTCATGATTTTTCTGTCTACGGAGCCTTCGTCTTTTTATTTTATAACCTGCATATAGGCCGTCACATACCAGCGTTTTTTTCCCATGCGATTAAATGGCATATAGTTATTTTGTTTCAAACCGTTGTTTTTGTCATGAGTAATTTCACATAAAACGCAAACATTACGCGGCGATGTTGTGCGCGACAGCCTCTATTTATGAAACAATAACACGGAGGCTCCGTAGTCCGAACCAGGACGGCAAACTTTTACTCCTTTTAACCTTGACAAAGGAGGCCCAGACCAGATCCACTCTTTCCGTTCTTACCTTTCACAATAAAAGCCCTAGACATTTAATATTCGCAGGCGAGTATTTCGCGTCGTATATTTGTCATGCCCCTGGTATGTTAAGGCCTTAAGTATAGACGCAACTCATTGACCGCACTATGTTTTCACTGAGCGTCAGTAGTTGGCGCGCAATGCATCCTGGTACATGTAGGCACTGCCGGCACGGCTCCACGATCACGAGAACTCAGCTTTCTGGGTCAAAATAGCACACTGAGTAATTAACTGCTTCGATGGACTACATTTACCATCAACACTGATTGGACATCCACATAAAAGGTGGTGAATTTTCTCTTTAAGCAAATCCTTCCTCACAAGACGTCTGAGTAGCTGCAGGTCCGACTATTACAGAGATAATTTTTAGTGGAAGCCTACCGTATGTATATGCAATGTGCTTCCTCAACTTTTAAAATGAACAGACAAGCATTCTTACTACATCACCGCTCTGGAGCCTGTGCTGCAGTGTGTTGCTCAAAGGCACCTTCGCCGAGTTGATAATATCTAATCAGAGCAGCGCCTATGAAGCTTAAGGCTTAAAATGCTTAAAAAGTGAAAATCAGATGATAAGAGATGCAGATAGAGAGGCCGATACTCGTGGACCAATCAGGTACTGTGCTTACAGCTGAATATAGATGCACAACCACACACTTTCCTCCCCTATGTGTCTCTCACCCTCTCCCACTGCCTCTCCTTGTTGAGCAGAATGATGACCAGCTTGGGGTGCATCTGGTATCCGTCCTCGCTGAACGACAGATTACGCCCCTCGAACGTCACATTCATCAGGTACCTGTAGAGGGAAACATCGAGGGGAGAGACAGTGAAAGAGACTCATTGAGACATACATCACTTCCTGAAAAATAGCTCTCATTTTTTTTTATTTGCTCTATACATTAAAGTTTCATAGTACGCCAATTTATCTTGTAAGCATTTATCTTTTCAGACAAACCCACTGACATTGTAAAAATGCATCATCTGCCGGGAAACAGCTATCAGCCAATGTCTAAGCAGGGTTTAAATAAATAGATGAACAGTCATTAGTCATCAGCTGCAGACAGACACTTGAGCAAAACAACAGTGATGATTTAAGACAGGACTGAGGAAAAACTATCATCCCAGGTACAATGTATTCATTCTTACTGGTGCGTATGACCTTAAAGTTTGTCATTTTGGGGAACATGCTTGTTTGCTTTTTGGTAGAGAGTTAGACGAGCAGATTGATACCACAGCCAGCAGCCGGTTAGCTTAGCTTAGCACAAAGAATGGAAATAGGGGGAAACAGCTAGCTCTGTCCAACTGTCACAAAATCCACCTCTAAAGCTCACGATCCAACGCACACCTTGTTTGTTTAAGTGTAAAAACCTTTTACTTATTTTTACTTGGAGATATGCGCTGAACTTTTTCTTGGCTGGGAGCAGTTGCCAGGCAACCAGCGGAGATTTGAGGAAGTTATTATGCTGCCTTCAAGTGCAACTTGTGAACTTGTGGTTACGAGATGGGAAGTCGTGTACGATCAAGTGATTAAGTCTTGAGAAGCAAGCGGGTAACGTAATGCAGGAAATGCAAGCGCATAATGACAGAGGGAAAATATGAGGCCGTTGGGAATATAAACATTTTCCTCAGACATATCATAAAATTACGAAGAAAAACAATATACGACTGAAATTACAATATATTAACTTATTATGCACTGAAAAATGAACTTCCATGGCTCTGCCATTTCTGCCACAACTCGTGGACCCATGTCCCATCCGCTAACATGGAGGGGGCGGGATTTATGACCTATACTGCAGCCAGCCACCAGGGGGCGATCCAGATGTTTTGGCTTCACTTTTGGGGAGCTGTCATGTCGTCCATCTTTATACACAGTCTATGCACTGAACTCATCCATCTTCATCATCATCGCATTGTCATGTCAGAAAAAAAATTGTATAAACATGTCCTTTTGAAGTTGTTTTTTAATTGAAATTGCACTTTAAATAAGGAAATAGAAAACTAGATCTGTCAAAATCAAATATACTGTATATCATTATTATGTATATGTATTTTCGTTGTATCTAGCTGGAAACATAGATGACTAGATAAAAAATAAAAAATAAATAGAAATAGATAAAAAAAAAAAAATCATCGAAATTGTTGAAATTTGATTACATCACCTAAAAAGTAAATTTACCAATTTTTACACTAAGTCTTGTTGTGTCCCATTGACAAATCATACAGCGAGCTCTGGAGAGATGGGCAAAGAAAGGAGGCACAAACATATGCAATGCAGCTTATGTCTATAGTACTATATAATACACCAACAGCAGCAGCTTGTCAGATCACTGTGTGTTAATGTGTGTGTGTGTGTGTGTGTGTGTGTGTGTGTGTGTGTGTGTGTGTGTGTGTGTGTGTGTGTGTGTGTGTGTGTGTGTGTGTGTGTGTGTGTCTGGCTCTGTGTGTCTGCTGCTTCAGTCGGTGTGTTTGTGTGGTGCAGAAAGAGAAACCGAGAGAAAGCAGCATTGTTTCTGTCAGGTGAAATCATTTCACCTCCCTTCAACTAAACACAAACACACACACACACACACACACACATAAAAACACACACACACACACACACACACACACACACACACACACACACATACAAACACACATCACTCAACACTGTATTCTCTTGCAGTGATTATGGTGAATGTGCGTGGGAGTGTGTAAAGTGTGTGTATATGAGAACAGGAATGTTTATGTCAGGTGAACTCAAATCACTTCACTGTCACCCCCCGCCCCACACACACACACACAGACACGCACACACACATACACACAGCATCTCTTAACTCTTTCACTCCCTCACCCTTTACTCTCTCTCTCTCTCTGACTGTTTCCATGGAAACACTCTGCCTCAAAACCGTGCACACCATATATATGTAGATGAATATATAAATAACAAAAAAGAAAAGGTGCATGTGTGTGAAGACTTGGCTTGGTGCCAGTGTGCTGAGCGGACTGGGTCATGTATCAGGATCACCAGCAGAACCAGTTTGAGTCTTGAAACATCGTTTTCCTCGTTTAGAGAGCGACGAAGCTCGACCTCACTGCAGCTCTACAGTACCTTAACGTTACACACCACCTCACTGCAGCTCTACAGTACCTTAACGTTACACACCACCTCACTGCAGCTCTACAGTACCTTAACGTTACACACCACCTCACTGCAGCTCTACAGTACCTTCACGTTACACACCACCTCACTGCAGCTCTACAGTACCTTCACGTTACACACCACCTCACTGCTGCACTCAAAGATCATTGTGTTTTATCTGTACCCATGTTTGACCTTTTAGACGGATCAGATCACAGATCAGATCAGGAGGCTTCCACTGGAAGGACGCCACGCAGAAATATATTCTAAATTAAATGTTGTTTCTATGAATCTATATATCCATCTATGTACCTATGCAGGTCCTGTGTACTCCATCATGTGACTCATGTAATAATCTAAAGCCAGCCTCCTTATTCTATTTCCTGTATTAAATATTGATATTTTCAATGGGCTGTGATGAGCCGAATCATCCAGCATCATAGCGTCTCATGCAGCCCCCTGTGTCCGGCTAACCGCCCCGTCCTGTAGAGCCTTGGCACCGATACAAAGTGCACAGAATCTGCTGCATAAATCATAAGCCATTTACAAAATGACACGACGCTGCGCCCCCTTTAATCTTTACTGAGCGAGCTATTGTTACGTGCAACAATGTGGGGTCTTTGTGTGTATGTGTGTGTGTGTGTACTACACACGTTGACAGCAGTAACAGAGCGAAACACAAGCATATGTGTGTTGCCATGGCACCCACAACCACTGTGACTTCCAACCCAATCTGCTGTGTTACTATGGTAACGGTAATCTCGCAGAGGGTGGGAGGGAAAGAGTGAGAGAGAGAGAGAGAGAGAGAGAGAGAGAGAGAGAGAGAGAGAGAGAGAGAGAGAGGTGGGATTCAAAGAGAAAGAGGGAGGGGATAGGACATATTACTACTGGACTGCAACGCTCTCTTTCCTCTTCCTCTCCCATCACTACTTCGTTACAGGAAGGCACTTTATATTCCATCCATGTGACCACATTCGCTCTCTGTCACCTCCTCTGAACTTTCTGTATCACCGCCAGTTTAAGTGGACACCCATGTGCCTGCACACATTGATACAGAGAGGGTTTACTCAGCATTCACATTTTTACGATTTTGAAATCTATTTTTTAAATGCCAGAATCGATAATCGTTTGCTTCATTTGAGTCTATGCGGAGGCATAAAGGAAGTTACCGCTTTTATTGTTGTAGTCTGAGTAACGTGACGTCATATCCGCTCCGTATCCGTCAACCGAAACAAACCGCAGCCGGCAGCGAAGTAGAAAACGGCGCAAGGTCAGCGTAGATAGGACCTGCACCCTCACATTTTAAATCTAGATCAGTTAAATCAGTTAAATCAGTTAAGTATGGAAACACTTTGGGTTTCACACGTTGCAGGAAAAGCAAAGCTAGACATCACGGCTAAAGCTGCATGCTATCTCTGTCATGGACAGGAAACGTTATCGTATTGCGGTAACGTGCGGTCAAGCCAGCCGTCACTCTCATCTCCGTGGTCAAATCAGTCGACGCTACAACTGTTGAGCACCCATATACTGACATTAATGTTGAATGCATTCAAACGGCCCGATGGAGCTGACCATGGATGTATACATGTGTGACTTTGTGCAGTTTTCAAAATAAGATGTTAACTAAGGGAACTTTATATACAAAATACATATATGGAAATAAGCTTGATGGATTATATTCACCAGAAGTATAAAACATTACATGTCCCTTATAAATTAAAAAGAAAATACCACTAATTTGTGAGGGAAATGTCTTTATTCTTTGATCTTTGGGTTGCTGGAAAAAATGTAATAAATAATGCCTGACAATGACTGATATATTTCACTTATATCTCTCTGAATACAAACATGCTGAAAATCAAACATTTTTACCGTATCAATTTAGATATTTTCAAAGTAGAAGTCCCATGGTGTTAAAAAGGTGAAAAAAAATCGCAATAAATCATAATATCAAATCGCAATACTTGTAGAATCGCAACACATATTGAATCGGCACCCAAGTATCGTGATAGTATCGAATCTGGAGATAGGTGTATCGTCCCAGCCCTAGTATATACAGTACAACCACATCTGGAAGCTGCCCGGTCGGTCCCATTAAGGTCCACTGGGGCAGCTGGGTGTTAAGTACGTTGCTCAAAGCTTGATGACAAATTCCCTGCCTTCCTTGCCATGCCAGAGACACAAATAAACATGTGAACACAAACCTACACCCTCCTCCCTCCATCCATCTATCTTCTACTGTACAGTATGTGTCATGAGATGGCATTAAGTAACATGCATGCTAAGAGCGCTGTGCACACATCCACCCACGGACTAAACCCCTTGTTTTGATATCCCTTTGAACCCGTCAGTTTCCAGCTCCAGTTAGTATCTAGGGGAGTGTATCTCAGCCGTACTGTACAGCAGGTGAATTGAAATTCAAACAGCAGCAGCAGCAGCAGCAGCAGCTGTCTCCACCTGGCGAACGAAATCAAGTGACACTGACCGCACTCTACAGAAACTGTCTCACATTTTTGCAGACATTTCTATTGTTTTAGTTGAGGAGAATTCTTGCCCCGTTGTAAATCAGAACAACTTAGTGCCAGAAGCACACACACACACACACACACACACACACACACACACACACACACACACACTTGCCATGCTAACTCAATGCCCTGACACAGATACGTTTTAGCGGCATGCTCTGGTGTGAATAATGGAGGAGTCGTGTGAAATATTGATAAGTCAGTTTTAATAAATTAACCCCGACATGAATTAGTCATGAATTACACTCCTTAGCAATTACTGTGGTGCAATGTACTTATTGGGTTTGCAGAGCAGGAATCTATACGGAGAATGATAACATGCCCCATATGGCAGACACAAAAATACTGTACAGTAGCTCTGCTGCGTGTCACTCGGGGTATACAGTGTGACTGTGAGGGGAGGTGTGAATTTGTTGTGTGTGTGCGCGTGTGCATGTGTGTGTTTGCACATGTACAGTACGCGTCTAGTGGTGTGTGTGTGTGTGTGTATTCAGACATGGGAGCTGAATGTGTAAAGAGTGTAATAAATTGTGCTAATGGGAAGAGAGCGGAGAGATGACAAGACGGGGACAGAGAAACAAAAAGAGGAGAGGGGGTCTGAGATCATTTGATTTATTTTCGACAAATGACAGACAGCACTTAATTAATAGTGATCAATGAAATTCATTTAAAATGGTAGCCCTTAAACAGAGTGGATTCTCTACAGTTCATAGATAATTGATAAAACACTTGAGGATTCTTCTCTTGTTTTTCTAATTTCTGAGCATTTTGGAATAAAACTTCAAAAGCCTCTTTTCCACATAGCTCTGTGTTCGTATACGAGTCAACCAAAAGTTCATTCATTCCAATGGGAGCCTCTGTGATCTCCGATGTGTTTGCGAAACTCCTCCTTTCTTTTTTTTTGGTCTATAATTTAGAGGTATGTTGAAAAGTTTGAAATTTTGTGGCAGATTACGGACGCAAGTTATGGTATGCGAGTAACTCGTATATATAAAAATGTTGTTTTATATCTACGCAGTAACGTCTCTCCCGTAACTGTGGTGGTGATTCTATCCATACGCAAAGAGATCCATTTCCTTGCGTTGAACATTAGGGGCTGTACGGACACAAACAAACCTTTGTGGAAACGAGGCGTTAAAGGTGCTAAATATATGTGAGATTGGAAGCATTTGTATTGCCTCTGCACGGCTTTCAACATGGCGATGGCTGAGCCAGCAGTTCACAGCTAACGATGCAAATAGCGCTAACGGTGCTAACAGCGCTAACAGTGAAAACAACAGCA
>CAKAKQ010012954.1:1731-18176 GCA_916700675.1 Helicolenus avius | reverse complement strand
GGGCCATCTGCAGGCTTAAGCAGGCCCGCACATAGATCTTCCAATGAGCCAAAGCTTTGGGGAAAATGTTGGATTCACACCCCATTTAGCCCAATATTAACATAAATCATTGTGGGATAAACACTTCTACTAACCAGAGCTGCACTGGAGCTCAGCACTCTATGGTTTCCCACTTTACTACTTCCATATGGTTTTCCATTTTTCCATATTAATGATGCTTTTTGTAATTATGAGGAACCTTTTAGGTTTTTTTTTTTTTTTTTTTACTTCACGAGCAACAGGGGATCTCAAAGCCCTCAGTTTTACCACAAGGTTTATGTAGGATTTAATATCCAGAGTCTCTTTTTTTCACTGCTTTCAGGGGTGAAATAGGGTAAAGTTGGGACAGAGCCTTTTTAGCAAGTTAAAAGGCAACTGTGCACTTTCACCATGCTCATACTCAGTCACAACCTCTTCACTTTCAACCTCAAAGTGGAGAGGAGACCTTCTGATTCTTCGGTAACCCTTTAATTTACAGGCTTTTAATTACGTACGTAATTACTGTACCACTTAACAATACTATAACAATTAATTTCTATATAATTACCAACCAAACCCCTTTATTTTGCTTTAATGTTACTCTGTAATTACCCAATACTTTAGAGTATTTACCGGTAATTCTACTACTACTGCTTGTTAATTCCTATATAATTACAGACCACTGTGAAGTCACTGAGTGAATGTTTACTCAGGTGGCAGCAAGTAAGAAACCCTTTTTTAACAAATTCCTATAGCTCAGTAATTTATGAAAATATAATAATTTTATAAATGTTTTCTTTTTCTGGAAGAAACCAACCCTACCCACTGTACCAACAACACGTTCTCACTCCCAACTCGTCAAATACCTCCGTTTGGTAACTACCCATGGCATTGGAAACCAACACACGGAGGCGCCCTTTAGCGACAGCATGTGACGAACTGGGCTTTCAACTAACTCCAACTTAAACTCAGACTGTGACGGTCAGAGCAAGTGATGTAGTATTAATATCGTGAGAGTCCTCCAGGGCAGGAGGCACGGGTGGTGAATGGGTCAAACAAAGAAGACTTTCAACCAGGAGACCGGTGTTCGTGTCCCGTGAAAAACTAAAAGTAACGTTGACTTATTTTGTCACATCAGTCTTAGGTCACGTGACTCGTTGGTATTGTTGTTCCTGTGCATCATATTACCCACATTATCCTTCTTGTTTTTTGAGCTGTAGACATTTTCTACTAATGTTCTTTGCAATGCCACGTACAGGGAAATATATTTGAGTTATCGGAGTGAAGCCCTGAATTATTCATGTCAAGGAAGGTTCTAAATGACAATGTGCTCTCTAAAAGCATATACAGTATGCATGTATTGGCTTTCCACGGGAAGCAAGAAAAGCCAAGGACAAATCACGTGTTTGCAGCCATTTGGCGCCCCGAGTCTAGGTTGTAAAAGCTACAATGACACAGGGAAGGCTCTGTCATTTCCTCTGCAATCACAAACTTGATTTGTGTGAGGAAAATCTTACTTTGGTTATCAAAAATAAAAGGCGTGAATATGTTGCTCTCCTTTTGTTTTGTGGAGTTTCCTCCAGATGTTCCAGTTCCCCAGGTGGAGAGGAGACTTGTTCAATTTCATATGAAGGTGAATATATAAAGCCCTTTTTCATACAAAGATAAAAATACATGGATTTATTTGTCATTTTACAACATAGGGTTGCACAATAATGTAAGTTGTAGCCGCTTCACACTACTACAGAAGCCCTCAACGGAAATGGTTGAAATTTGTTTTTTTAATGCTGTTATCTCCTTTGCAAATGTGTTTTGACGCCACTAATTTCTTTAACGCATGAACAAAACTTGTGATATTTAGGTTGTAGCGGCCTCAGTTTTAAAGCTAGAGTGAAGATACTGGTACTATATGAAACTAGAAAACTTAAGGAATCCATTGTTAACTTGTTGCTCATGTCATACGCTGTAAAATGCAGATTTTAAATAGATGAATTACACAAAAATTAAATAAATACATAACGCAGGATGCTACAGTCATTAGTCTTATACTGGATGCCTATAGGTCACTAAAGCAAAGCCACTGGAAATAACAGAAATAACCTCTATCATAATAGGAATCCGAGTGAAATGGATTTGTTGTTGTAAACCGAAATGACTGCAAAGCTCCACTGTAAAAACAACGCATTTAGAGAAAACACTGTCTGTCTTTAATGTGAGTCGCTGTTATCAACAATAGGCAACATGTCTGCAGTCAGAATTATAGCCTTTATAAACTCCCTTATTGAAACACACAAGTTGTTAAATTCTCCGAGCTTTTCAATCTCGCGGGACAAACACTGTTATTGTAAAACATAATACAACTCATTGTGCTCATCACAGGCACAATTCCTCATATCTTCCCTTGGACCCAGCACCTGCGTAGCTCTGTGCATCTGCCTGTCCTGCTCCTATAAACAAAAGGGTTCAATGCATTCAGTTCTGCATAAACACTTTTCTCATTGCTCTACCCTGAGAAAAATCAAATCCTGCGGCTAATTTATTCATATCTTCCCATTTCTCTGTGGTCTGGCATGGAAAACAAGAGGAAAAGAGAGGACAGAAAAGCTGTGTTTTTCTTTTGAAGGCCTTCCATTAAAAATAAATGGTCCTCTGATTCGCTAAAAAAGAAGGCTGGGATTGGGATCGTCTCCCAGACGGAGACGGGCAGAGTCTGGCCTTAACTGGTCCAAGTTAAATATCTTTCTTTCTATTTTAGGTGTTTAGAGAACGAGCATACGCGCTTGGCAAACCATCTCTGGTAAAAGGGTTTAAAAAATGGAGTTGCTTAATGATGACTGGCTCGGATGTAACAGTGAAGACGCTTGCTTTATCACTCTTCTAACTTCTAATGGTAAAATGTACCAACAGCAAAGTCAACTTAACGCCAGTCAGATTAAAATCTATAACAATTGCTCATGTCTGTATTGTTAGTGACACGCCAGTAGATCATAGAGTGAGAATCGTCACAACATTGGGCTTTGATTAATTGTGCTTTGTTCTAACAGAGAAATAGTTTTCACTCCTCCCAAACACAGTTTTATCTCTAAGTGAAGGGGAGGAAACGCTGAATACAGTCAAAAGAATAATCGCACTCTAAAACCTCTGGTAAACTTTATTTGTGCAATGTTTCAACTTGGACGAACTTCGGTGATGTGTCACCTGGATAACATCAACACTCAGTTGAAATAGTGCAATATTAAAGTTTCCTGGGAGCAGGAGGGCTTGAAAATAACAACTAAGTAAAAGATTTTATCAATAGAAAATACATGTGTTTGGGAAGTAGTGAGCATACGACTGGATAAATGAGACTTGGATCATACTCGAACTGTGTGAGAGTTTGTAAACGGATGTTTGCTGTTGTTAAATGCGGCCCCCGTTTACTTCAATTCATCAAGATTTTTTTCTGTTTTTTTGATTCTCCGTTAGAGAAAAACAAACTTTTCTTCAAGAATTCAAGGTAACACGGGGTGAGTAATTGATATACAAATGGTCATTTTGGGGGTGATTTTGATTTGGAGGTGTTTATTTTGAAAGGACACTATGCATGTAACGAGCGTATATTGATATGCCGTCCCTGGTCTGTCCAAAAGCAACGCAAGAGGGGTACCCCGTGCGCCGGTCTCCAATGCCGAGAGGCACTGACCAAACGACGGTAGTCACAAATAACATTATGTTCCCATTTCAGATCAGAACCTTAATATTCATTTCTATGCAGACGATACAGTTTTGTATGCCCCTGGTTCCATTACAACCCAGGCATTTGGGCATCTTTAGTTTGCCTTTGATGTTTTCCAGATATCCCTTATTAACCGTAGACTTGTTTTCAATGCAGATAAGACCGAGTACATGGCATTCTCTACATCTATGGTCAGAAGAACCCATCTACTGTTGCTAGGAGACAGCATGTGAACCTTATGTCAGACACTTTATATGACCAACCATATAACCTGACCTCCTCTCTAAGACATTTTATAGCACCATAACATCAGGCTAATTCCACCTTTGCTTCTGAAAAAGAGCAGTCATTACTTGCACAACAGCAATAGCTGTAAAACTGTTTCTGAATAGTGGTTTGTGTTTATGTCTTTTTTAAAATTTCTGTATGTAGTGATTGGCAGAGTACCTGTGAGGGTTTCTGGACAATATTTGTCATTGTTTTGTGTTGGTAATTTATTTCCAATAATAAATATATACATATATTTGCATAAAGCAAGCATATTTACCCACTTTCATGTTGATAAGAGTATTAAATACTTGACAAATCTCCCTTTAAGGTACATTTTATACAAAATGAAAAATGTGTGATTAATTGTGATTAAATATTTTAATCGATCGACAGCCCTATCTTTTTTATATTTTGATTGATACCTCTCAAAAATAGAGGAAGGGCTGTCTGTGATAGACGGTGATAGACAGATGGTTCATCCAATCACCTGTTAAGTATTTTTTTTTAAAGTGTCCTTTTCCAAATAGCTTGACGGCTTCTCAGATGGTTCTGTGTAACAAACCATCTGGCATGTCAGGTTAAGGCTCCACCTCATGCATTCAAATCTATGGTTTTTATGATGCAGAGGGAAAATAAACACACTAAACGTACATTATTCCTCACTGAAACAGCCTCTTATTATTGTGAATGTGTAAAGTGCTCTGTATACCACGAACATGTGCTCCTAAATGCAGACGCACGCGCAGCATATAGATAGATACCGTATAATAACATGTGACATTTTGCTATAAGGCATATTTGTAGCTGTGAATAATTCATATATTTTGAAGATTTAATGATGTGTGCATCATAGGGGAGTATTCCTGGTCAATCAAGGTCCCAAGCCCGGCCCGCATCAGGACTGCAGCAGAATGCCTAACAAGGCGGGCGGGCTAAGGATACCAGTGTGTGTGTGTTGTGCTAGGGTGTGGTCCTAAGATCACAGGGTGAAGGCCGCAAGCAAAATGCATCTTTAATTCCGAAGTTGTTTATCTTTCCTCCCGTTAGAAGTGCAAAAGTCTGTATAATGTAAAAAACCTCAGCGATAATTACACTCTGATGCGCAAAGGAAATAGCTCTCGGTAAATCCTGAAAACAATCTTTAACACCCTCAGAGGAGAGTGTTTACATCAAAGAGGCGTCAATAATTCCACGCTGAGACTAATTTCCTACAGGTTAAACTGCTGTTTGTCCCTGACAAGCTTAGTAAAGACAGGGCAAGGGCAAATCATGCAGAGAAGTAAACCACGTCCAAGATATTATTATCATAATATTCTTCATCTATTTAAATAGAGCTCTCATCTAGGGGAACTTTACACTCTTTGCAACAGAAGAATATGCTTTAAATGCTTGTTCACTGTCTGTACAGGCAGCAGTAAGTAGGGAGGGAGTGCAAGGATTGAAGGCGCTGTGCCTATAACTGGATTTACACTGCATTTGCATGAGCCTTTTCCACACTACATTAGGCAGAAAGTGGAGATAGACCTAATAATGTGAGCCCCTTCTTTTACGACAGTGATGAGCTTATTTCAACCATTACCCTTGAGAAATCTTCTTTGTTACCTTTAGGGAGAGTTTGCTGAGCAGGCATGCCCTTTTTCAGTAACGTTCTGCCACAGGAGTCAAACAGTGAAAACACAGTAACACTGGTTACTGACATAGGGTAGGGTCAAATGTTTCCCTGTGTGATTATAAAAAAATAAATAAAAAAATGGTCTTCTTTAATTAACTCTATTTGATTTCTTGCTTTTAAAAACAGAACTGCAAAAGTATTATAAATGTTGCTCATACTATTGATAGTGATGATGATAGATATGATATTCCTCCTTAGCTTTAGTGGAGCAAAATTCCTCCACAAGTAAACACGATCTTAAAAACTGAATTTCAACCCGTAAATTGTATATTAGAAGTGGACGTAGTCACCATGACGTCACCCATTGGTTTGTGGACTGTCGTTTTGAAGCCCTGAGATCAGCATTTTGGCCGTCGCCATCTTGGTTCTTTGCAACCAGAAGTGACACGAGGGGGTGGAGCTAAGTACAACCGAACGCTGAATAAGACATTTAGGCGACCAAAAGTTACAATTAACTTTCATGAACTGAAAAACACACTGTGAAAGGGTTAAAGTTGTAAGACAAAGAAACGGACATCTCCCAGACCGGACAACGCCGTGGTAACGCCCTAAAGCATTGCCTGCTTTATGGTCTATTTGAATCTAAATGGGACCATAATTTACTAAATGAACATCATGCTGTATTGAAGAAGACTAGAAACTAGCGAATGAGACCATAAACTCATGTTTACAATGTTTACTGAGGTAATAAATCAAGTGAGAAGTTGGCTCATTTTCTCATAGACTTCTATACAATCAGACTTCCTATTTGCAACCAGAGGAGTCGCCCCCTGCTGGCTGTTAGAAAGAATGCAAGTTTAAGGCACTTCCACATTGGCTCCACTCTTCAGACCCAGAGGTAGCCCACTGTTTCAACCACATATGTTCAATTGATGCTCTGTTTAGAAGCATATCCTCTTATCTGTTTTAAAATGTCCAAAAGCCTTTTTGATGTGTTGTTTTGGTGGACTGGTTGCCTTTCTGCACTCTGGAGCCTTGCTTGTTTGATTAAAGAATGGAATGGATTATTAGAATGGAAGTGATAACAACTGATAACATTCGAAATGGATGTTTCAGGAAAAAACTCTGATGAAGAAGTTGCAATTTTTAAAAAAAACAATCTGCAGTCATTTTCAGTTATATATTTTGCACTTTGTTTTGTTCATATTCTAAGTAATATTTTTGACACACGGTAAGCTGCCAATTATACATGAAAGGAAACTGCTGCAGCTGAAAGGTAGAACCACTTATTACCACATTAGCAGCATTTCAAGGTCGGATATGAAGCTACAACAGTTCTATGGTAGTGTTAATCAGGTTTGGAGAGGGCTGCTTTGTTACAGTACATAGAAAACACACAGGTGCACACAGACACACAAGCACACATATGCTAAACAACAAGTTCCTGGAGGCATTTTTTCTCGGGAAATGCAAGATGGATTTGGCAAGAATGTACAATAAATACTGTGAACTCGATCCCTGGCATTCAAGCCTGGCACAGAGGCTGCTAACACAGGTGAGGATGGGTCAATGGATTGATGCTCATGTCAGAAACTCACCCTTTGAACTTAATTGGCTCCAAAAATTCCAGAAAATGATTGACAGCGGCTGTATACACATGCCCCAGGACACATCTTGGGCAGAAAGCAACCTAGAAATTAAACGTAATATTATTATTCATCACAGAAGTAGACCTGATGGTACACAGGCTGTATACGAAACCACCTACTACATACCACCGTTACAGTTAATCTTATAATGGACATTTGTGTTGTGATATTTAAACAAACCACCCGTCTACAAGGAAATAAAAGGTCCTTACCCTAGACCGAGAGAGAGCTCCAACCGAGCACGACTAGCTGTTAGCGACCCCGGCAGGTGCTAGCTAGCTGTCCCGGCAGTTTGTGGCGCTTCTAAACTCCGAAAATGTTGGAGAAAATGTTCGATTTGCCATGTAATGTCGTAACAGTGCCAATATTCAAAATCTACACAGTTGATTTCTTGCCTAAAAAATTTTCAGAAGTGAATTTAGCGATGAAATAGCTGCGAAAAATGTTTTTAAAAAGTGCTGTTGTTGTTGTAACCGTAGCCTGTACCGTTCCAGCGCTTTGCATTGTGGGATACAGTAGGCGAGGTAAACTGGTCCGATGCAAACTGGAGATTTTTTCCAAATTAGTCACACACTTTAATAGGCTACTCCTTAAGAAGTAAGCACAACTACAAGCCAAGTATACCGGTCTGGTGGCCTATAAGGCAAGAATACTTAATTATACTTTTCTTAAGTATATCTCGATCAAAAGATTAAGTACAAGTAGGCCTATAAGCCAAGTATACTTAGACTTTTCTGTATACTTGTCAGTATAAGCCAAGTATACGTAGACTTTTCTATATACATTACAGTATGAGCCAAGTACACTTATGTATACTTTTATTAAGTATATCTCTGATAAGTACATAAAAAGTAAACTGAAAGTATACTCTCTTATTTTAAGTTTAAAAGAGTATACTTATAGCACACTTAAATAAACTTCTTTTTGGTAAGGGATGACATCTGGGTATTTTTGGCATACTGTAGATTTAGCTTTTGTTTGTAAACTGCATATACTAGTATAGTATACGGTTTTGAATACAGCCACAGCATTATTTACCAGTCCGCCGTGTGGATCTTTAGTGGTCCCGTTTGTACACAGACGTGTGAAACTTGTATTCTTACACAGACATGATTTGTGTTGTTACTGGTCACAGTCGTTCCGTCTTCATCTGACGAATAGTCAACATGGAAATGGAGCTGACGAGAACGGGACCCAAATTACTGTTTGATTAATGGAATCAGTTCTCATCATGAAATCGACAGATTAAGCTAATCTTTACCGTTGATTGAATGTAATGGAAACTAATGAGACCCAGAGATGTGCTTATCTTTATTCACTGTGTGTAATCTTAACTTAATGTTTAATAATGGCGTCATTACATGCCATCTGTTATTGCTAATGGAAATCAAGAGGGGCTTTAAATTCTTACTTGAAATCATTCCCGCTATAACGAACTACCTTGTAATTCCCTGAAAGCCTTCACTTGATACAGCTCTTTTCAGATAGGATTAGTTTAACAGGTAGAGGTGATGTAATCATTACCAGAGCGTGACTGCAATTTCAGTCCCCTCTGAATCTGCCGTGGCTGTAATTTTTATGGACTTGCCCATGCCACTTAAATCTGTGTCCCCTTTTACCTTTTCTTATGATATCCAGAGAAAATAACCTGAGCCCAGTTCTGACATCTCTGAGCTTATTGCCAAATATTGGGTCATTTCCATTGGGAAGGCGCTCCTTCTGTATGTTCGTGGACCATCTGCTCAAATTGCAATTGGCAGCCCAAAGAGGGAGCTGACCCAAAGTCTCAACTCTGGTTTGGCTCTGACTTTTCTCTGCTTGTTATCCTCTGCAAATTGGACTTTTGATGTCCTGGGTTAGCAGCTAATGTCATGCAAACAGGGTTTATAAGTCTATAATACATTCAAGCAGCTGACAAAACTGCATGTCTGTGCACATACTGTATGTGACAAAGCACATAAAAGTAGGATATTTCTCAGGCCTATAATTTTCAATTTGTGCTTTTCATGCACCCCGTTTCGCCTGCGTTACACTCGGAAGCTGACTCTCAGAAGAAATAGATTTACTTTGGGGATTTTAATGACTCGAGACAGCAATTTGATCAAGATGAATTCAAAGCAAGCAGGGGGACTTTTAAGAGGCTTGAAGCTATTTAATCTCACAATGTTTGCTGCACAATGTACTGAATGTTCAGTAAACAGATATGCTTGTCATTAAAAATGTCATTACTTGCCATCTTCTCGCCTTAATTTCAGCTGTCGTGGAGAGGCCCAGAAGAGGCCGAACAAATGGCTGCGGACGGTTTAACGCCTGTCAGACTGAGAGCCAAAGATGTAATTATTCCACTTACATAGCATACTGCCGGGGTTATAATAGACAATGAGTGTCGTAGAGGGCTTCCTGTCACGCATTAACATCAGATAAATACAGTGCGAGACAGAGACAGCGCTGAAGAGGATGGTGTTGTTTATCAGTATCTATTCAGGGAGGTCGGTGTCAACAACCACATAGTTACATGAGTATATGTGAGTCATATAGTTTATTTAGTGATCATCTTGATCAAAATGCAATAAATGCATGTATATTTATTTAATTTCACTGTCCTGTTTGTCAAAAGTAAAAGCTTTTATTTTCTTTTTGTTATTGTTTATGCTTTTGTTGGGTGCTTGCTGCCAATAAACAGAATCCAGGCAGCAATATATATGTAATTTTTAGGAGACGGGGTTGATTGATGATGGGTATAGCATAGTAGTAGGGGTAGGAATCACCAGAAGCCTCACGATACGATATTATCACAATACTTAAGTCACGGTACTATCTTACTGCGATTTTAAACATGTTGTGAGATGCTGAGTATTGAGATAATATATATTTATTACACAGCTTTATTGAATACTTGATTCTGTCTTTTGGATAATCACAGCGTTCTACGGTCTGTTGTTTCTTTATAACAGACAGTTGCTATGTATAACAGACCGTTACTATGGGTGCAGTTCTGATGGCGGACTCTGGTGGACAATTATTGTGTCAAATTATTGACTTCTAAAGTAAGTAGCCGTGTAATAAGTGATGATAATGTACAGCTAGCATTGGGGTTTATTTCACAACAATGACCGGCTCACTGTACGATACAAATTATGCAATTTCTCAACATCTGTTTTATCTAATAAGATACAGTTTTCACTCTGTTCATCTCAGAGTTTTTATTCACATACCTTGAGGTCAGAGGTCAGGGGACCCCTTTGAAAATGGCCATGCCAGTTTTTCCTCGCCAAAATTTAGCGTAACTTTGGAGCGTTGATATTTATTTATTTGTTTTCTTCCAGACAAGCTTGTTAAGAGGTTAATAGTCTATATAATAAAAGATTGATACTTGACGTCTGTGTATCGATACATTATTGCCATGCAAAATATCCTATATTGATTTTTTCCCCCACCCTTGCGCAATAATAATAAAAGTCCCATAATCTAATGTGACCACACAATTCTTCACTATTGACTTTGTCTTCTGCAGATTATTCAAGAAACAGGAAAAATCTGTTTTTTTGTCTTTCATTATAAACAAAGCTGAAGTTCTCATAGTGGCAGGTGCTGAAAATGGCGGTTGGAAAAATCTTTCTCACTGTTCATTGTTCCCAAAGACAAAGATAAAACAAATCGCACGGACTAAAGGGAGCTAGTGGCAACATCCTCTTTGGGATAGGAAGTAATGGCATTCTTGCAAAGACAGCATGAAAAACACCGCCGGCAAGAGATTATCCTCGTTCTTATTTGTTCTGAAGGTATCTCATATGTGTTGCAGTTATGATACATACATTTAATATTCCTGTCTAAACAAGCTATGAGACTCCTCTCCTCTCCCGTGTGTTGTAATTTACAAGCTGGCAGTTATCCCATGGTGCCATATCAGTTAATGTATTTTGGATTAGAAAACTTTCATTATTTGTGTAACATAATTTACATAATTGGTAAAATAGAAGTTTCACTTCAGTGTTTATTAATGTAATCTAGTCTATAACCTTGGTAGCGAAATGTTAACTTTTTCAAACTTGTTTTTGAGTCCCGACAGAATAAATTGACTGCCAGTTATGATATCACTGAGCCAAATGTATTCAGAAAATATGCATCCAATTATAGGACACATTTTTGGACAAGGATTTATTTAATTTCACCTTTAAATCTGGTGACGTGTGAGTCGATGCAGTTATGTCAGTGTCCTACTGTGTCGGAGACGGTTTTGGATTGTCCCTGTGTTTTCAGACTGTTCTCATACACCGTCCATAGCTCTGCCTCACTATAATTTGTATATATAGTGTATATATATATATATAGTGGTCGGAGTGGATGGCTGGGTCAACAAAACACCAGACTGTTATCCAGGAAACCGGTGTTTGTACCCCGTGTGAAACCAGAAGTCAGCGTTGATTTATTTTTCACGTAACTTCCGTACTTAAAATATGCTACTTCCGCTGTTATTTTAACCCAAACAACTATCTTTTACTAAACCTAACTAAGTAGTCCTGTTGCCTAAACTTACGGGAAGTTTATTCTGAAAAGACTGGAGCAGAAATTGACATGAAAATGCATGAAAAGTGAGAAATAACATTTCAGATATCGAACCGCTGTATGATTGCACTAAAGAAGGCAACACAGTGAGCTACACAGCCGATCTTTGGTAGTACAGAAATTCAGGAGGACAAACAGCACAGAAGACATCTCCAGTCTACAAAGGCTACGTTTACATAATATCATATCATACGAACCGTTGTATGATTGCAGCAAAGAAAGCAACCCAGTAAGCTAAAGAGCCTTTAGATTATAAAAAAGTAATGATTGAGCTATACTCTACCAAACTACCGGACTATAGTAGATATTAGGGGGAATAAGGTTATTCCATGCTGTGTTTTAGGGGTAGATTATTATAAGATGCAGTTATGAACTGACCTTCATATTATTAAACTTTATCACCAGTAATATGAGGGTTTATTTATCCAGAGCAGTGTGTACACTGGGAGGAGCGAAGGCGCGGGGGGTATCCTGGATAAATATTTGACTTTCTGAGTTTACACTGTTTATTAAGGATTATGAGTTTTGAGAGACCAAACACTCCAGGAGCGAAGCCTCGTCTACCGCCCCCCCTCCTGATCTGCCTATCCGTAATGCTTCCTGCTGATCCATCACTCTGCCTCCCAGTGGGATCTCCTATTCCATAAAGAAGACCGTGTAAACACACCTCTGCATTCCCGAGTTGTCATATTCACTCTGTAAGGTTTGGTGTATTTTTAAAAAGTGTGTGTCTGCAGATGTGTATAGATGAAACAGTAATGTGGGAGCGGTTTGATTAACATATGAGGAGCAGAAATGTGTCATTCATTAGTACAGATACTACAACATGCAATCCCAGGGGAATCAGACTGCAGTGGCTTATTGGATGTAATTTGATTTTCACACTGTCAAACATAAATCTTTGAATCTTTTAACCCAACAGGCGCGATTCATCGGTGTCACTTGTATTCCCACAAAATTACTGACGTGATTATCAACTGCTCCTATTACCAATATTGCCGTCTGTCAAAGATCTCTCACAGCCTAAGTGATGGTTATAATGATGTGATAAGAGTGCTAACCTTATAGACGTCAAGGTAAGAAAGTCATTTCAACACCTTTTCTTGGATGTTTGCTCTATGGCTCAGTATATTTGACTTATTTGAGGCATTTTTGTTTGTAAAAAAGAAAAATGTTTGTTTAAAATATATCAGGACTGTCAATCGATTAAGATATTTAATCACGATTAATCGCATGATTGTCCGTAGTTAATTGCAATTAATCGCAAATTAATCAAATTTTTTATCTGTTCAAAATGTACCTTAAAGGGAGATTTGTCAAGTATTTAATAATCTTATCAACATGGGAGTGGGAAAATATGCGTGCTTTATGCAAATATATTTATATATTTATTATTGAAAATCAATTAACACAAAACAATGACAAATATTGTCCAGAAACCCTCACAGGTACTGCATTTAGGATAAAAAATATGCTCAAATCATAACATGGCAAACTCAAGCCAAACAGGCAACAACAGCTGTCAGTGTGTCAGTGTGCTGACTTGACTATGACTTGCCCCAAACTGCATGTGATTATCATAAAGTGGGCATGTCTGTAAAGGGGAGACTCGTGGGTACCCATAGAACCCATTTACATTCACATATCTTGAGGTCAGAGGACAAGGGACCCCTTTGAAAATGGCCATGACAGTTTTGTACAGCGTTATTTAATTATTATTTAACCTAATTATTCATCATTACTATTCCTTCACAAACAAGTTATTATGGCACGGTTGGTATCAATGGATTTCTTAGTTTTTTTCTAGTTTCATATGATACTAGTATCTTCACTCTAGCTTTAAAACTGAGCCCACTACAACATCCGAAATATCGATTGCATTAAAACAAATTTGTGTTAACGCATTATTATCCCATTAAGTTTGACATCCTAAAATAGATATATCACATAAATAGATAATCTCTCCATTCAAGCAGTTATTTCTACTCCTTCCATATTTGTAGCCACGATAAATTTAAAAAACTCCATCTGCCTAAGAGGCCCAAGGAGGTCAGGAGTCACATGCATGTGTGAATATTTGACAACTCAATTAAAAGCAAATTCAACAGGGTGAAATGCAAAAAAAAAAAAAGAGAAAGAAAAATGTTTCTCCTAATTACTGAAGCATTTCTTGCCTCATTTTAATTTTATGGGCATTTTGTGAACTTGCCCTCACCGCCCATTAACTTGTGACCCCGGTCAGAGGTCATTCATCAGCATTTATTTCTAAAGATCTTAAAAATCTCAACCACCTAGCATGATAACCTTTTAAATGGTCAGATCACCATATACAATAGCGTGTCATTAAGAAAGATAAATAAATAAAATAAGATAATTGGTGTTTGACAACCTTAAAGGATGACATTCAAAAGCTGGCAAATCATTTACTGCAAACATTAAAGGAGCACTATTCAACATTCACACATTACTTACAGAACTTGATCAAATGTAGTTAGTTTCTCTCCGCCTCTGATCAAATGTCCTCAGATCTGTAAACATCTGATAAAGGGGCAAACTGCTTTTCCCTGCATGAACGCAGTCATAAAAAAAGAGCATTTTTCATTGGTTGTGTGTATTGACTGTGTAGGCCTGTCTTCACACATGATCAATACCAATGTATAATGTCTGCTTTTCACCCCTCCTCATAATGAGCCTCAAACACAGCCACATTTCCATTTTGTTTGGCTTCGAAAGAATAACAAGGTTGTTAATTACAAAAGGTTACATTGATTAATATCCCTTCTCGCCCATCAATGGATGAGTAATTCTTAGTAATGGAACATGCTCTGCTCAAAAGAATCGATCGGGGTTCATGGAGGTGATGAAAAAATATCTGGCTAATATCAGAGAAATGAGTTAGAGGACAATCACAAGGCGGCAATGAGCTCCTGCGTTCAGACATCGTAACCCTCTGAGACCCACGATAGACCTGTTTTTGTCTTTTTTAGGGGGGTACAGGAGGACTTCAGGGGGAGATAGCAGGTCAACAGTAGATGTCACATAGAAGTGGTGTACATCATCTGAAAGCTGGGAACCTGAAGATTAATTTGAGATGCAGCTCAACACTGTGTGTCAAATTGTTCTCATGATACATCAGAAATAAACATGAATTCATTCAAATAAATTGTGAATGTGTATAAGGGTTTAGAACGTTATGATAGAAGTATATGATGGTCGTTCCCATGCTCTATTATGTCTCATAAGTTGTTGAAGCAACTTTTGGGTTGATGCCATTTGCTACACAGATTTGGGGCTAAATTTAACCTTTTTTTACCACCTGAGAATTGATAAAAATGATCAATAATCCCTCCAAAATACCACATTAATACACCGAGACCTTGAGGAACACCATAGAAAAAGCTATGCTCTGATTTGGTATCAAAAGCTTTTGGAGATTTCTGCAAGGATTGCATTTTTCGGCAATTAGATGGCGAGTACTTCTGTTGTGCAAACTGCTCAGAAACCCCCTTATTGCCAATCTACCTAGGAAAGCCATCCATCCTCTGAATGCTCTAGGTCTGTAGTTTGTGGCTGTAAAGTTTCATGAGGCTGTGATTATCCTAGAGGTCACCGGATACAGTGAGGTCAAGTTTAAAAAAATGGTCTCACTACAATGAAATGGCTACTATGGAGACTAACATCATCACACATGAATACAGTTGGGCTCATTGGATCTATAAGAGTCTCAGTTTTACAGTGATACACAATGTTTTTAGGGACCCCAGTATGCCGAAATATTCAAATACACCATTTTAGAATAGGTGGAAATAACACATTTATACTGCATGCAAAAAACTGCATGTGTTTTTTGCCCCAAACTGCATGTGATTATCGTAACGTGGGCATGTCTGTAAAGGGGAGACTTGTGGGTAACACATTTTCATTCACATATCTGGAGGTCAGAGGTCAAGGGACCCCTTTGAAAATGACCGTGCCAGTTGACCCTCGCCAAAATTTGGCCCAACTTTGAAGCGTTATTTAACCTCTTTTCCGACAAGCTAGTATGACATAGTTGTTACCAATGGATTTCTTAGGTTTTTCTAGTTTCACATGACATCCAATATCTACCTTCACTCTAGCCCTGAACCTGCTGCAGCCTCTGAAAGACAGTAAAGTCAGTCAGGATCGCGGGTCTCAGAGGGTTAACTTGATGCAGTAAAAACAGACATCCAACAGGACAGGAATAAAATACACAAAAATCATGCATCAACAGTTGCTATTTTCTGCCAAAACGCCGTTAAATGTACACAACCAAACCCTCAGGAGAAGAAATCTACTGTATGTGGGCAGCCTGCTTCCAGCCCACATCCTGCTTGTGGACAGATTTATAATGACTCACTTGATTTATAGCCAGAGGTGATCATACATATGGCAGATAATGCACGCTGCACCTTCAGATAGATAAACCCTCTGCCACACATGCTAAGTGAGGCATATTTTGCTGAAGTCAAACAAGAAAATTTGCACTTTTTGTGTTATTTTTAACTGGGTTAAAAAATCTGTTTTGGCTTCCGCGTGGCATCCCTCTTGAGTTGAGGGGGGAGATGCCATTCTGATCGTCTAATCCCCACCTCCT
>CAKAKQ010012951.1:935-14330 GCA_916700675.1 Helicolenus avius | reverse complement strand
TGCTGACCAACCAAAACATGAGTGAGAAGGACAGGCGCAAGAAACTAAAGCAGGTAAAACCAAACACTATTCGACTGTTCGACAAGCAGTTCTCACTAAGCACAAAGAACATGTATTGCTAAGAAGTGAAAGTCAATTATATGTGCCATTGCAACGCCACCGGCCAGCAGCAGACCTACGCTTCCGCCATTTTGGACTGTAATCGAGTCGACTACCATAACGACGCCAGTTAAACGTCCGCCTGAAAAGTGCAGTATAAAAATTTTAAAAATATATTTCTACTCTATTTTCAGAATTTTAATGTCTCTACCGAAATAGCCTGTATTGAACAATACAAATATTATACATATGCATACTATTATAACTATTTACTTACTTATTTAATTATTTATTTATTAAACTTTTTTTTTATGCCTGGCCGCTTGCCAGCAGACCATAAAGTGAGCGATGGACATAAATGGAAGTAAGAAAAATGCAGCACACAGATTTTGAGAGCAATCTCAAACTTTTTCATGTCAAGGACCTCCAGAATCGATGTCCAATAGACCACAGACCATGGATGTATAAGAGGTTGTGACCTGTGCTTTTGCCCTGCGTGTTAGTAAATAGCCTACAACTACATTAAATTCTGTTTATGTCATGCTACTAGCACTACTAGCTACTGGCCAATAGCCGGTTGTTTGGGAACAGAGACTTTAATACATCCACCACGGTACAGGCTTACAGCATACAGCCCGTGGGTGAATGAAAGTGATGAATTACAGCCAATATATCCATTATTATTATAGCTGCATACAGCTAGCTGGAAGCTAGATATGTCATATGAGCGTGCAGGGCGGTGCAGTGCAGTGGGTTTGATGGGTTTATTATGCTGAGGAATATAACTTTCGATTCAGCTATTAGTGAATTTTACATCTTTTAGGATATAATGATTTAAATGAGGGCTATTGAAGTGTTCGTACTGTTAAGTTGATTTACCTCCAAAAAAATGATCCTCTGATTTACTGACGTCTCTTTATACATCCATGGCTATGGACTCATTGGCGTTTACAGTCCAAAATGGGGGCCATCTAGCGGCCCTTGTCAAAAAAGCACTGCAGTTTTGCCTCTTTGCTTCTATACTCTTTGCTAAACATACTGGCAACTTCTCCAAACTTACCATGCTCCAAAAGAGGACGTATGGGTAGACGACAAAATATATATTATGTGGACATGAAACGTCAATTTATTGTCTTTGCTTCAGTTTCAGAAGCAGTATCCAGACATCTACAGTCGGCGGTTCCCCTCTTCAGACGGGGAAAACAAGGCCGACATCAAGCCAAAGATTAAACCTCCACTCCTCAACATCATGAAGACCAAAGCTTTCAGCATCAGGAACTGAACTAACCGTACAGGTTGTCCCCATCATAGAAACCACAGTCACTTCCGCTGCACTATAACTGCACTGATAACTAAGAGATCTGGGAAGTTCACCTCTCTTTGCAGCCATTAACTTTTTCTTGTTACATTTGAAATACTGTTATTCCCGTTGTCTCATTCATGTAGTAATGTGAGAGTTAATTCAGGCTGGAAGACTTCTACAGTGTGTGTGTATTAGTGTTGTGTGTGTATGTGTTGGCAGCTGAGTAAGATGAAGGCAAGTAAACTGACAGTTGCTCCTTAGAGGCGTTCACTTTTAATTACTGTGTTCAAATGTGACTTTTTTATGATGCAGTTGTTGTCGTTTTTTTTAAATGTTCTGGGAGTTTGGAGTAAAGTAAGTTTTCTTTTCCCCTCACCTGTCTTCTATATTACTAGCTGATACTGAGCTGTTTGTGTGTGCGCATGTGTGCAAGCTCCAGATTGCATTTTGGGAGAAAAAAAACATGCAATTCTAAGATCACTGGTCCATATGGGAATAATTAGATTATAGATTTCTTATTTATATGAATGATGACATTGGGAACAGAGCTAGATATGTATTTCCTTGAGGTGTTTCTTGTAATGTTAACTTTTAATATATTATAGTACTGTTTATAGACTAAACATTTTAGATCATAGAACCTCAAGTTTTGTTTGAAATGATCGTTTGTCGTTGAACACATTTCTCCAAATTTGCATTCTTGTCCGTAGACTCTTTTTCTTTTCTTCCCCCTGTTGCTTTCATTTGTGTGGTGTGCTTTTAAAGTGTTTTTTTTACGGTACTGTTTGGGGTTTTCTCACTGGGGATCTTTTGATTTTCAGGATCTCAGCCTTTTCATGTACAACTCAGTCATTTTTTTAAATGTAGCTCGTCTTTCCCAGTTTCTGTTATTCCTCCTTGTGTGTGTGTGTGTGTGTGTGTGTCTCATCTTGAACCCATCCCTGCTTAGTTTATTGGATAGAGACATGTTTTGCACTGGATTTAGGCTTTGTAAATGGCCAGTAAGCTTAAGCCAATCATCAGAATAGTTAATTTATACATATTTAATACATATTCGATTCCCTAAAGAAGATTTCAGCAGACACCTGTCATATTTTGGCTAAATTGTTGCTACTGCTTATTAATTCAACCTCATGAGGTGTTTTCTCAACAACTACAGCATTAATCATTTGAAAGCAGTGAAGTGACTATTGGCTGTCCCTGTTGCCTCTAATGAGAGAAGCTAGTGTCGGATGGCATCCATTCATTTCCATGATGGGTGCTAACAGGTATTTAGTGAACAGAAGTGCAACACAAAAATATTTTAAGCTGTTTTTTTTATTTATCTTATATGAAGTATTAGTTCTGCCCTGATATGTTTGTCTATACCTCAGATCGTGTATGTGTGTGTATGTGTTTCCATATCACTCATTAGCAATGTTTTTGACAAAGACTTTTACAGAGGAGTGTTATATGGTACTCCATGTTTACTATGCAATGTCCTTGGAAATAAATCTGTTCAGCTCTTCTATTTCAACGCCATTGTCCTGTTTCTATGTGTGCCATAAATACTGTACCAGGTGCTAAACATGTGACTGGCATTTTTCCATTTTATTTACCAGCTTTTTTGTTGAGGTATGATGAGCCTCAGGGACTCAAAATAGCTTTAAAGTGCAGTTTGCAGAATGAACACAACAACCAGGCAGGTTTTAAAGAGGACCTATTATTGTAATTTTCAGGTGCAGGTATTTGGGGTTTCTACTAGAACATGTTTACATGCTTTAATGTTCAAAAAATGCTTTACTTTTGTCATACCGGCTGTGCTGCAGCACCTCTTTTCACCCTCTGTCTGAAACGCTCTGTTTGAGCCCACCCCACCCCCAAAAAAAGCCCAGTGTGCTCTGATTGGTCAGCTGACACACTCTGTTGTGATTGGTCAACCAATCCAAACTCTTCAGACTCTGACTAGCTTTGTTTGAGGGCATGCGAAACTAGTCCCTAAGCAGGTTTTAGGCAAACGTGTTACTTGGTGACATCACCACGTTACGGAAGAAAAGGCGGGACTTCAAGCAAGGTGTTTCAGGCAGTTCAGTAGCAGTGTTTCTGTGGGAGAGAGTAACTCCCTTTGGTGTGGACTTTGTAACTTTGCAGACCGTTTACATGCAAAGAAAAACTATTTAACACACTAAAGGAAAGAGAAAAAGCATAATAGGGGATCTTTAAGTAAATCCAGTCAAATCCAATTATCTAAACTGCTTATTTGGTAGTAGTTATAATGTTTAACACACCCAAAATGTTTGACTTATGTGTCCATTACACTGTGAAAATGGCTTTCTTGTAAGTCTAGTAGGTCTGCAGGATATTTACTGCACTGTTTGTTTTTCAAATTGATTTTATGAATTTGGTTTATTTTTACTTAATTCCAGCATCACTGTCAGGCCAATTCTTTAACCAAATCTGGCCTTCACGTTGCCGTGAACTGGAATGAGCATATTTATGATCCCCAGAGGATGAACCTTTTCAGTTTTGGGCGTTAATTTAGCTTTCCTCTAGTGCCACCCATTATTTATTACATGATAGATATCCAGCGGCTCAGTTGCCATGTGATTAGATGTGGATGTTCATGGTTCTTCATCCTCACGCGAAAATGTTCACCTAAGATATCCCATATCTCAAATTCTAAATGCTACAAATATTCATCCTCCCCAGAGGTGGAACCCTGCTGATTTTGGTGATCCCATTTCCTTCATTGTGGTGTCATCCCTGCCCAAAAAATGTCCCCTTGCATACAATACATTACTAATACATAACATTATAGGTAGACTGATATTTTGTGAGCACATTGATGCTGATTTGACTTCATGACGGCACTAAATGAAAAGTTAAGGGGTTCATCAAAGTCAGAACAGTTCATACAGAGGTGAACATGAATGTCTGAACCCAATTTTATGGCAATCCACAGAACAAATTTGACATTTCACTCAAAACCACAAATGTCAACCTCATGGTGGCACTACATGAAAAGTCGGGATTGCCAAAGCCTTTCAGATCCATCCTCTGGGGACCATGAATGTTCGTACAAAAGTGCATGGCAATCCATCTGGTAGTTATTTCAGTTTGTTAACATGGACTCGGCAGCAACACAAACACTAGATGACAGATTACTGCTCCTTTTAACCCTTATTAATGCAACCATTCATTTGAATTCACCCTTCTGTTCAACTTTCATGTATCAAAATAATGACAGATGACCAATCATTGTTTCTGTCCCTCCCAGAGAAAACTCTGTTGCTCTTTCTCCTCCCCCAGAGCGCCAATTAAAATAGTTTTGAGTGTTTGTTCGAGGCTGTCTGGAACTAATTAGACAGGATTCCTTCTACACGCATATCCACGTACAAACAACAACACCAGCGCACTGCTTTTAAAAGCTGACTTTATTGGTTTGACCCACATCGCTGGCCTGTTTGTGAGAGTTTGTGTTCCCAGGTTTACCTTGTTTCAGGGCCCGGAGAACATTCAGCATGTAGCTGACGACCAGACGGCTGAAAGGAGAGGAGACAAAGCTGGCTTGTTCAGCTCTGGGTGAGACCCAAGGAGAAGGAGGAGGAGGAGGGGGAAGAAAAGAGGGAGCAGGGGAGCAAAAGGCATGAAAGGGAAATGGGAGAAGGGAGATTCTGAGGAAAAGAGGATGGATGGGGGAGGCAAGGAAGGAGGGGAGAAAAGGAGAGAAGGGGGTGGAGGAGAGGAAAGAGGGAGGAGGGGGCCTCCAGTTTCCATCTCTCACCACAGGATCTGTGTGTGGTTTAAATGCAAGCCGGAGTCTCTTTCTGCACACTACTTGTGTGCAAGTGTGTGAGGAACATACAGCAGCATGGCCAGCCGCCGGTGAGTGAAACCTTCTCTGTCTTTTCTCAAATGGTTTTGCATGTTTGAAGATAAAAATGTTTAAGACTTGAAGGTTCAAATGTATTGGTTCTCAGGAATGAAATGAGAGAAAGCAGCTTGTAGACGCCACTCAGTGACGTTTGTTGTTTTCTTTGTAAGAGAAAAAGATTTGAGAGTGAGTCAACTATGTAAAGTTTTCCACTAGATTTTCTTCAACGGGAGGGGGAAAATAGAACAAAACTTAAAAATGAAGAAGGAAAGATTCCCAAAAGAAGTGATTACTGCAGCAGTGAGATGCCCAGTAAAACCTTGAAAAGATTGGAAAAACATCTCCGTTAAATAACTGAGGGAAAGCTGGCGTAGTTTGTCAGGTCTAATGTCAAAATAAGGGTCAGGTTTACTGGATGCAAAAGTCCCATAACCTAAGTAATTATTATTTAGAGGGATGTTATAGATAGATAGATAGATAGATAGATAGATAGATAGATAGATAGATGGATAGATAGATATGAAGTAAAGAGAGTTAGTGGTCCAAGGGAAAAGAAAGTGATTAGAAGAATGCTTCACCCACAAAATGACCATTTGTATATCAATTACTCACCCCGTGTGACCTTGAATTCTTGAAGAAAACTTCTCGCATGCCTCAACGGTGAACGAAAAATCAAAAAACTGAGAAAGGTCTCAATGAATTGAAGTAAAGGGGGGCGGCAAAACTATATCACAGCATCTGTTTACAAACTCGCACACAACTCGTGCAGTATAACAAGTATCAGTCATCCAGTCGTATGCTAAGTGCCCAACACATGCATCTTCACTAAAAACCTAACTATTTAAAGCAATTCTGACTCATCCGGACTTGCACTGACGAGCTACACAAGCATGAAACTGTATATGCGGAAGGGTTTTAATTATCTGCATCACCTCAACGCCATCGCTGTACCCGATTTGACTGTTATCAGGCCATTAAATAGGCATTATCAGTCGCTATAAGCACTATAGATGTGGCTCAATAGGGGCCTCCTATAGGTCTACTACACTGTAAAAGGGAAAGCAAACCTTAAAAGCAACACAGTCTAACATGTTGTAAAACTGAATGAAACGTTCGTATGTGAAACACAAACAAAAAGGCTTTCTTTAAGTTTAGGCAACAAAACCACTTTGTTAAGTTTAGGGAAAAACACATGTTTTAGCTTAAAATAATTAAGTTTCAAAAGTGAAAGTAATAATAATACCAGATAATGCCTATTTGATAGCCTGACATACAGCACGAAAGAAACCCAGTCTTTATTAAAACCAGTTTTCTGACTTGATCATGTCGTGGAATTGCTCCTCAAATTTTATGTTTTCGTTTTCCTCTCCAGGGTGGAGCATCCTGCCGCAGGCTACAGGAAGATCTTTGAGACAGTGGAGGAGCTGAACGAACCTATACCTGCTGAGATCAGTGGTAGGGTAGACAGCCGGCTATTCAATGTGTTCTGGGCATTTTGCCTTTATTTCAAAGTTAACAGTAGAAGTTACCTATAGGAGCGTTCTTTAACCTCCTTCTTGACAAGCTAGTATGACATGACATCCTTATGTTTTTCAGTTTCAAATTATGCCAGTATCTTCACTCTAGCTTTAAAACTGAGCCCGCTACAACCTAAAAATCACGTTGCGTTAAAACGTTAAAGAAATTTGTGGTGTTAAAACAAATTTGCGTTAACTTTGACAGCCCTACAACACATTAATAATGATATTACTAACTTGCAATGTGTGTGTGTGTGTGTGCGTGCGTGCGTTTGCAGGTGTTATACCGTCATGGCTTGGCGGCAGTCTTCTCAGGATGGGTCCAGGTCTTTTCGAGGTTGGAGACATACCTTTCAACCACCTGTTTGATGGACAGGCTCTCATGCACAAGTTTGACCTGAAGGACGGTCAGGTGACCTACTACAGGAAGTAAGAAAACACACTTGTTTTGTTGTCTTATTTGGTCTTTATCTCTCCTGTGCCTCTTTCTGTGACGCAACACTGTTTTGAAAAGTTCTTCATAAGTGAAGTTTTCTTGTGAAGTTATTTTTGGCATGGTTCTGGATCTACGTGGGCGTCCGGGAATTTTTAAGGGATTTCTTAACATTGCCATTTATTTTCTCTTATTATTTTGATGCAGATCCAGATGCAGATATTTTATGACATCTGATTGTTGTTAGTGCAGGGAGGTACGCAGTTCATGCTGTGCAACTGAGGAAAAGAGCTGACAGTAAATTCATCCAAACTGGAACGTTGCAAAAACAGAAACAAAACAATACTCAGCTGCAGACCAGAAAAATCCTGCATCCCTATCCAACAGTTTTGTCGACTGAGCAGAAACAGTTTTATGGAATTCAAAATTGACAGTTTGATTGCTGTTAATAGACCATAAATATCTTGTGACTTTATGGTTCTCTGACACATGACATGTGTAATCTCTCTGCTCAGGTTCCTCAGGACGGATGCGTATGTTCGTGCCATGGCTGAAAACAGAGTAGTCATCACTGAGTTGGGAACAGCAGCCTACCCAGACCCCTGCAAAAACATCTTCTCCAGGTAACCCACAAACCCAAATACTGTAGGTGCTTTGCTTAAAGTGGCAGTAGGCAGAATATTTTTGGCATTGTTGGGCAAAAATTCCATTATAACCTTTCAGCATATTGTAATTCAAGTGCTCTGAGAGAAAACTAGACTTCTGCACCTCCTCATGGCTCTGTTTTCAGGCTTTAGAAAATCTAGCCCGTGACGGGAGACTTTGGCCAATCACAGGTCATTTCAGAGAGAGAGCGTTCCTATTGGCTATTCTAGAAATGCAGATGCGCATACACGTGTCTTCAGATAGTGAAAGCCTGATTCAACGGCAGATACATCCTGCAGGAAAAGTTGCTATTCCCGCATTGGCAACAGCTGCCTACACTGCAAAGTAACCCAAAAAAGGAAGCATTTCAGAGATGGAGAGAAAATGTTTTTAATAGTTTAGCTATGGCTACGGTAGCTACGGTAGTAACTCGGGGACATATCATTTTCTCTCCATCTCTGTAATAGTTTAGTCTTCTGCGTGAGCTCACCGCTGCTTTGCGTCGGGGTTCTGCATTGCCCTGTCGTTTTTTTTCCGCAACAATGACCGGCTCGCTGTACATTATCCCTTATGTCCCAAAGTATTGACGTCCTGTAATATTATTATTATTACACTGCATTACTCATATGAAACCGTTTAAATGAAACTCACGTTTCCTTGGATATCAACTTTCTTTATTTCTGTGTAGATTCTTTACTTACTTCAGAGGCATCGAGGTGACCGACAACTGCCCCGTGAACGTTTATCCAATCGGCGAGGACTTCTACGCCGTCACAGAGACCAATTACATCACTAAGGTTGATCCGGATTCGCTGGAGACTTTAAAGAAGGTGAGCTGATTGGTTTACATTATTACTGAATATTTGGACTTGCAGACAGGATTACACGGATGAAGAATGTCATTTTTCCAAATAGTTTCCCTATTTAGGTACCAGGGTTACATCTTAATTATTACCATTTCAGTTCGAAGACAAGACGTGTTTTTGTTGTTGTTGTTGTTGTTGTTGTTGTTTTCAGTAATTATAACAAGTAATGTTGTTTATGTAATTGTTTATACAATTAAAATGTCGATGATTTAAAAATGCTATTAACATCTTTAAGATAGATGTTTGATCTGGCAAACTGATGACACTGACTCTTTACCGGTCTGATTCTTTCTCGTATTCATTCCCTGTCTTGTGTGCATGTATTTATATTAGGTGGACCTGTGTAAGTACCTCTCAGTGAATGGGGTGACTGCCCACCCCCACATTGACACAGATGGTACAGTCTATAACATCGGCAACTGCTTTGGCAAGAACATGAGTCTGGCTTACAACGTTGTCAAGATCCCACCTTCTCAGAAAGGTGACTTTTTATCCAAATGTAAACTGTCAGCGAACTGAATATCAAAGAGTGATATTTAATTGATTTTTTCCATTATGAACTGGACCAAGTTGGACATAATGGCATGCACACACTAACAATATTAATATCACTGTGTGTTTCCAGACAAGTCAGATCCCCTGGAGAAAGCCCAGGTCATTGTTCAACTACCCAGCAGTGAGAGGTTAAAACCCTCCTACGTACACAGGTAAATTTTCTCACAATGAATACAAAGTACGCAGAATCTGCATTTGCATTTTTACTTGTTTTGCCCAAACCATCCAAAAAAACTCATCGTTTGTGTCTGTGACCCCTCAAGAAGTTGCCACTGCTGCTAATGAATGTGCATCTGTCTATCTCTCTGCTCGTCTGTCTGTAGTTTCGGTATGACGGACAACTATTTTGTGTTTGTGGAGCAGCCGGTGAAGATCAACCTGCTCAAGTTCCTGTCGGCTTGGAGCGTCAGAGGAGCCACATACATGGACTGCTTTGAATCCAACGACAGCATGGGGGTAGGCCGGGGGCGGGGCTAGAGGGTGATAGGCTTGTCAGTATCATGGATGGATTATAGACCCAGAGGCCCCTGGACCAGAACGTCTGTATGAAGTGACTGTTAACATTTGTAACATTAATACAACCAAAAACAGACGCAAAACGACAGAAAAAAAGGAGAGATGCAAAAAGACAAAAAACAAACACAAAACAACCCCCAAAAAATGCAAAACAACCCAAAAAAACATAAAGAGATGAAAAACGACAAAAAGAAACACAAAAGGACCAAAAAGAGATGAAAAAGACACAAAAAAGATGATGCTAAACAACAAAAATCAAACACAAATCAACCAAAAAGGAACGCAAAACGACCAAAAAAACATAAAGAGAAGCCAAATGCCAAAAAGAAACACAAAACAACCCAAAAAAAATGCAAAACTACCAGAAATAAATATATGGACAGGCTAAACGGCAAAAAAAAAGAAACACAGAAGGACCAAAAAGAGACACAAAATAACACAAAAAAACAAAGAGATGCAAAACAACAAAAACAAACACAAAAAAAACAAAAAGAAATGCAAAACGACCAAAGATAAGCATAAAGAAAGTCAAAACGGTAAAAAAGAAACACAAAAAGAGACAAAACAACCAAAAAGAAATGCAAAACAACCAAATAAAGAAATATAAAGAGAGGCAAAATGGCAAAAAAAGAAACACAAAAAGACCAAAAGAGACTCTAACAACCAAGAAGAGATGCAAAACAACAAATAAATGACCACAAAGAGACACATATCAACCACAAAGAGACACATATCAACCACAAAGAGACACATATCAACTGCAAAGAGGCACAAAACAGACACACAACAACCATCTTTTACATGTCTGTGTCCAGGAGCCCATTGTTTTATAATCTGTCTATGGATGCAGCCTATTTGGAGTTGCAAATAGCAGTTACTTTATATGGTGTTTGTTTATTACACTGTATAAACGGTGTAATTGTTAACAATGTGCAGTTTATTATTGCCAAGAAAGATTTTTAATTTGAGTCTTGAGTCGCATTTTTACTATCTTTGTTTGAATCTGTGCCCCAGACATGGTTCCACCTGGCCACTAAGGAGCCAGCAGATTATCTGAGCAGCCACAAATTCAGAACGTCAGCTTTCAACATCTTTCACCACATTAACGCCTACGAGGAGGAGGGATTCATCGTGGTCGACCTCTGCACGTGGAAGGGGTGAGCATGACCCTGAGTGTGTCTGTGTGATTGTTTTATGAACAGTGTAATTGTCTCATCCTGACACCACTCTCTGTTTTTCCGCAGTCATGACTTTGTGTATAACTACCTGTACCTGGCCAACATAAAGGAGGAGTGGGAGGAAGTGAAGAGAGCAGCGATGACAGCTCCTCAGCCTGAGGTCAGACGATACGTACTGCCACTGGATATACATAGGGTGAGTGCACACACACACACACACGCACATTTGTTTTATCCCCACTAATTTCTTTAACGCATTAACGCAACTTTTTAGGTTATAGCAGGTTTAGCTTTAAAGCTAGAGTGAAGGTACTGGTATCATATGAATCTAGAAACCAGACCTCTGACCTCAAGATATGTGAATGAAAACGGGTTCTATGGGTACCCACGAGTCTCCCCTTTACAGACATGCCCACTTTATGATAATCACATGCAGTTTGGGGCAAGTCATAGTCCAGTCAGCACACTGACACACTGACAGCTGTTGTTGCCTGTTCGGCTTGAGTTTGCCATGTTATGATTTGAGCATATTTTTTATGCTACATGCAGTACCTGTGAGGGTTTCTGGACAATATTTGTCATTGTTTTGTGTTGTTTATTGATTTCCTATAATAAAAGCAACCATATTTGCCCACTCCCATGTTGATAAGAGTATTAAATACTTTACAAATCTCCCTTTAAGGTACATTATGAACAGATAAAAAATGTGCGATTAATCACGATTAAATATTTTAATTGATTGACAGCCTTAGTATATACTGGTTATATTGTATAGCATTCTTTATGAGCTTTTATTTTGAAATGTCTGTGTTTGAGGTCTTTCTCTTTTCCTAAACTAGTCATAAGACATATATTTCTTTTTCATCATAACAAAGCTAATCCATCCATGTGTGTGTTTGTGATTTCAGGAGGAGCAGGGAAAGAATCTGGTGTCTCTGTCCTACACTACAGCAACCGCTGTTCTTCGCAGTGATGGCACCGTCTGGCTCGAACCTGAAGTCCTCTTTTCTGGACCAAGACAGGGTAACACACACACACACACACAAACTCACACACTGGTCACTTTCACATGTCATGCAAAATGATTCATATAATAATAGATCAACTCAAAGCAGAAAGATTGTACATTTCACATCAGTGTGATGGTTTTAAGTTGAGCTCGAAGGTTCATTCTTGACCTTGGAAACAGCAACTTTGAGGTCCATACTACTTACCGAAGCTTACAACCAAGCTTTTTTTTTGGGTAACACTTCATTTTACAGGTTCACAAATTTCATGGCAATTAGGTAATAATTAGCACGTAGCGTAATTGAAATTTCTTTGGAATTACTGTCAAATTACCTTAATATTTACATTAAATTGATCGAAAATTATTTTATTATAAACCAAATCAAGCTTTTATTGAGGGTGATTCCAAACTTTTGAATGGTAGTGTATATATATATATCTTTGTGTAATATCTCTCTTGCTGTCTCTCTCTCAGCCTTTGAGTTTCCTCAGATTAACTACTCTCTGTGTCGTGGGAAGAAGTATTCCTTTGCCTATGGTCTGGGACTCAACCACTTCATCCCTGACAGGGTAGGAGCGCTTTTATCCTGTGACAAAGATAGTATTGGTGCAAGTAATCCAAAAACGATGCTGATGTTGTTGTTGTTTATTGTTGACTCACTCTACATGTAGATAGTCAAGCTGAACGTACAGACCAAAGAGACCTGGGTGTGGCAGGAGGAAGAGTGTTACCCATCAGAGCCGCTGTTCGTACCAACACCTGGAGCTACAGAGGAGGACGATGGTAGAACACACACACACCATGACACTTTCAATTTTGTTACTTCGGCCCTGAATGTAGCATTTATGACACCAAATCCTATTTGGGGAGGCCATGTCACGTGGGAACAGAACATAAAGCACTGAAGAGATTGCAAAACTTTGAGATCAGTATAACAAATACGAACAAAAATCAAACAAACAAAAAAAGGAGAGAAAAAAATGAAACATCAAACACATAACCTCTGTTCTAATCTGTACCTGTGAGGGTCACTTGCCCCTCAGCAGGCTGGTTGGGTTTATTATCTCTGAGGAGAGGCAGCTGTGGAGCCTAATTGTCCCTGATGAGGATCAGGTGGTTGAAGCCTATATCTACCCCTGGTTTCAGTGCTCAGATGCTGACTCATTGTCTCTTTGTCAGAGGTAATGAGAGTGCTGTCCTGTTTGTGCTCTATCTGTATAGGGGTGTGTGAATCTGCAGAAGTACCACGTGAACCTATCTGTGGGATTTGCTCACCATTTAGCTTCTTCTCAGAGCTGGACTCTCTTAGAGTGGGTTAAGTCGGTGTGGCACTGCCTTCGCTGGTTTCTTTGTTTCCTTTATGTTCTAGTCAGCTGCTTGGCAGCGGTGTTTTGGTTTTAGTCTTTTCAAGATATATTGAG
>CAKAKQ010012941.1:0-10044 GCA_916700675.1 Helicolenus avius | reverse complement strand
AAACATATATATATATGTATTAATTTGTTATGTTTTGTTTTTCAACGTTAGGAAAGCGATGATTAAGTCAAGCCTGATGTTGCCTTACACATAAAAGACTGAGCCCAGTCACGTCCACACAGTGAGGCAAACAGCTTATTAATTAAACACTGGTATCGGATCGGTACTCGTATCGACTGATACCCAAAGCCCGGCTAACGCTATCGGGACTGAAAAAGCCGGATCGGTGCATCCTTACTTTTCAAGGCCTTTAAACAGGTGGTCCAATTTATGTATTCAAGACCTCTCGGCATTTGGAATTAAATATCAAGAAGAACTCCAGTCAATAAATTGACATTTTCAACAGACCAATTCACCATCTAGATATCTAGTGTCTGTAGTAACTGTTCTAAATATACTCTTGAGAACTAAAACTGTGGGCCAAAAAAAGACACTTTAAGTTGCTGAGTTGGCAAATGGTGCCTCCTTCAGATAACGAGCACATACAGGGGGGGCCAGAGCGAGCCAAAAAACAACAGATCATTTAGTCTGATTTGTTTTTCACTATTAGTTTTTAGTATGGCGGCCAAGAAAAAGGCTTTGGCTAGTGCCAAAAAAATCCAAATGGTTCAAGACATTTATATTACTTACTAATGAGGATGAAAAGAAATAGGATAAAAGTAGGGACAGTAAAAATCTCACAGGTCATGTGCCATTTTTGACGATGAAAGGGCATCGAGCCTATCTAGTTACTCAATGATTCATGAGTGAGGGAGTCTGAATGGGTTCAAGGTCTCGCTCGAGGACATGCTCGTATGACTGCTGTTGGGACTGAATTTAAGCAGCACTGGTTACGGGACAATCTCTGTAACCACTGAGCTACCACACCATCCCAAGAGAACGAAAAGAGGAAAAGGTGGACAGGCAGAAAGAGCCTGTCTCATTGGGCCAAGCTGTTCTCCTCCATATTCCTCTGACTGTGTGCGGTGCAGTGCTTGCAACGATTTGTCGACCCGGATTAGCGGTGCAGCATGGAACCGCTCTTCTTTATCACGCTGAGACAAGTGTAGTGGGGATACTCCCTTGAGCACTGGGCCGGGTGGAAGGAAGGAAGACTGCTGGAGCCTGGACTAGTGGTTCTTAAATTACAAGTGGCCACATGGGTAAAGTAGGAAGGCTGAAAATGAGAAAGAGGGAGAAGGGAGGGAGATGTAGTTCTGCAAACTGTCACCTCATAAATCTGACATGCAGCCAAAGAGAGAGAAAGAGCAGGGGAAAGGGACTCACACACTTATATGTGAACACACACACAAGGATAGAGAGGGGGAACTCAACAGGAAAATGAAGTGGAATGTGTAGAAAAGAGACAAGGGGAGGAGGTTCTTCCAGAGGACATTGTAGTTTGGGCTCCCGTCTACAACCAACCCGTGCCCTGTCAATTTCATGCTCAGCAGCCCACAGGCAAGGAGGCAGCTTGCGTCAATGGAAGGATGCGGGGGTACGGTTAGTGTCGGTAACAGATGGTATGCAGCAGAGAAACCAGACGCTGCTTTTACATTTTCGATATGATCTATTCCTTCATTCCTTCAGAGAACCAAACAGCCGAAGCAGGAAAGGCTGCAAAGTCGCTGCTGAATCACACATCGGATCAAACCCTCTTCAAGTGGAGTGTCTACATTTGCCCGCAGGATGTTTGTGTGATGATGACGACGACGACATTGGTGGAGATTTAGGTGTAGGTTTCCTTATGTTTTTTCTTTCACTTCAAGATTTCAAGACCCAAACATGTGCAATTTCCAATAAGACTGACTGTTAACCCTTTTAACTCTGCAATAGAAATGGTTTTTTTGCTTAATGTGATGTCATTTCTTGCAGTATCTTCAAATTCACTTCATATCCCTAAAACCTGTACAAACTAAGCTAAAAGGTTATATAAGTCAATAAACCATAATAATTGACAAAAGTATTGAAACTGTCATAAATAAAAAAAAACAAATACAAAAATCTAATTGTAGAAACATGAACAAAATATGTCTTAACACTCATTAAGTTATTTGAACTTTGAGATATGATCATTTTAATGAGCAGAACAAGTGCAAAGACCTTTTGATAATTTTGTTACTTTACGTGCGGAACGTAATGACGTCATCACGAGAGTATAACGTGATGACGTTAAAGACAGAAGCCTTAGCTTTCTGCTGCAAAAAGAATGAATGCTCTAGCTCTTATGGTTTTTTATTTTAGATTGATTTAAACAGGATCATGCAAACAGTGATTTCCCGTGACGGGTCTGTTTTTAAAGGGTTAATTGTGAAATTTAACAGCGTTATCTCTTTTTACAGTTACACTGACTTCATCTCATTGCTGCAGGACTGAATATGTGCCCTGTTAGTGTGTCTTGTCTTACCTGAGTAGCCATTTTGCCGTAATCCACCCAGCGCAGGGTGGCAAAGTTTGTGGACTCTGCGCAGTTGAAGCCGTGGTTGAAGCCGGCGTGGTAGCCGTAAGGAAAGGTGACCATAAACTCCCCTTCATTCTGAGTTATCTGTTAATAAAGAGAGAAAAAAAACCAGAAAGATTTACAAATCTTAATCATGTTACAATTCTTAAAAAATAAAAAAAAAAGCTTAATGTACGTGTACAAGTTATAATTACAAATGTTATGTGAAACTAATTACAACTAAATTCCCATTAAATGTGTCGGAAGACGAAGAAAATCCCCGGCTGCAATTAATCCAAGTCCAATGAAGACAACTATGCATCTCATAAACTAGCTGGCTAAATATAAACTAATTAAGTTTCTCATCAAGGACACTATTAAACTTATTTTTAATTAGTTTGAGAGACAAAACTTGTTTCTCAAGTTTTTGTCCAGACATTATAAATATAGTCGTTTCTTGAAATGTTTGACGTTCTTTATTCAACATTTTTTATTTTGTAGAGGTGTTCTCTTTAGTGGCAAAGATCATGAGAAAACATTTTACACAGAATACATTATTTAACCTTTTGTTTTGTTTTGTTTAAAGGAACAGTGTGTAGCAGAAGGAGCCATTTATACAGTACTACAGTACTACAGTAGCCCAGAAAGGACAAACCAAACACTGGCTCTACATTGGGCCATTCGTGTTTGCACGTTTTCACGTCAGCCACCTTAGTTCTCCTACATGCTTGGTGGCACAGGAGAAGTTTGAGTTGGTTGCAATCTGCAACCTCACCTCTAGATGCCGCCAAATCCTACACACTGTACCTTTAAGTTTTGAAAAAGTGATTTTATTTTAAAGAAATTGTAAATAAAAGTAACTTTTAACTGCGTTAACTACCCTGTCTTTATTAAGTGGAAATTTTGCATATCGTCTGAATGTTGTAATTTACTCACTTAGTCCTGTAATGTATGAGTGCTGAAATGATCAGTTCTTTATGGGTAATTTAATTATTTATTATGTGTTGTTTTTGATTTACACAATTATTACTCCCAATTTTCTGACAATTAAAGTATTATCTGATCTAATTCTAAAATATATTCTATAAATACTCACGAGTCTCACATCCACTACAATTGCCATTGAGGTTTTAGGAGGTTTTAGGAGTTCAGCTCCTCAGAAACAACTTTTCTCTAAACTTTTCTGACTCGCGAGCAAAATTAATTCAGCCTAACATGACTGCTGCTCCGAGGGTTGAGTGTCTTCCCGTGAGCTCAGTGTTATTCTGAGAATGTTTGAAAAATGTGAGGACGAGTTAAGCACATTCTTTTTTTAATGTGTTGCCCCCAAAACTTAAGCCCTATATGTCTGGCTGTGGATCGCAACTTCTTTGTGAAGCCTGGATCCAGGCATTCAACAAGACACATCAAGCCCGACGAGGTGACAGGCATACGGGGAGAAACCGGGGCAGAGGCTCAGAGTGGGAGACAAACTTCCTCAACTAAAGGCAGTGGTTCAGATATCAAACATTTCCTCTTGCAAGAACGCAAGAAGGTGGTTTTATTTTTACACATGAATCGAGAGAGGTACTGTAGGTGTGTAACGAGTAACATGTTCGCTGTGATAATGACGTCCTGAGGGGGGGAGTGAAGAGATCAATGGGGTGAAGGGGAACCCTCTGCTGACAGTAGAGAACTTTGTACGCCTGCTCTGTGCAAGTTTTTTATTTTTATTTTTCACTGTGAAAATCTGTATTGCCTACCCGAATAGAACAAAAACAGAAAGAACGCCAATCAATTTCCTATGACAGACACAACCGAGGATCATTACTCATACTGCATCATTAGTGCAGCTTGTAGCAGTTGTGACATTTGCGTCAAAGCTGAGTCACTAACCTCCCTTTGCGTTGTCATTCGCCATTCAAAGTAAGCCCACCACTTCTTACGCAAGACCCACAAATGTTATCGGACACCAGGCGGTAAGGGCGGTAATAACTTCGCTTCCTCCTTCAGATATCATATATGTCAGTGCCTTCGCCACGTCTCAGAGGATACTTCTTTTAGAGTTAGATGATGATGCTACAGCGCCACCTATTAGCCAAATGGCACTATATCTCCCATGGTCACATCATACCTACACATGGCCACCGAAAGTTTGAGGGCCAACTATAGCAAAACTGTATGGAACATCAACAATCCAAAAACGTTTTCCAGCTTGAGTCAGAGATGTTCTGTACAAAATTTGGTGATGATTGCTCAGAATGTGTAGTAGTAGCAAAAAAATGTGATTTGGGCAAAATTCAAAATGTCAAAAAATCAGTCTAGACGCAAATGGGCGTGGCTTATATGGATAGATTTGATTACAAAATCCAGAGAAAAATGTTGTTTGGAATTTAGTTTCTGAGACGTATGGTTCAAAGGTTACAGGCTAAAAATGTAAAGTTCATTGTTCGCCACCATCTGGCCAAAATGCACCACCTTCGACACTGCACTCCCCTTTGGTCCTGAGCAATACACCCGCCAAAGTGTGAATAATATATCAATAACACACAGAAGGACAGACAGAGATTCCTTGCTTTATAGATGTGGAGCACCTTGGAAGACGACTGGCTACAGCGCATGCCATATAACCGCAACGTCCAGGTTCGATTCATTCTACACTCTCCTCTGTCAAATAAAGTTAGAAAACGCCCCCCCAAAAAACTGCATTTATGTATTGTTAAAGTGAATAGAATGATCCTGTGGGGCCTATGCATTGTGAAATTAAGTTAATGGTAGATTTTAGTCACTTGACATATATATATTAGAGTCCTGTGATCAGGGGATAATAATAACTTTCTTCATTGGAGAGTTAAGCTCGACACTTGAGTTAGCAGAGAGAGTGGACAGAACGTCGAATGATGAGTGACGCCGTGTCAACCCATTTTGAAAAAGGTAGGTAAGTGGCTCTACCTTTCTGCACGCATCATGTCAGTCATTCAATACCGGCTGCAGTAAAGATATAGAAGCTTCTAACGACTGTCTCCTATACTCAGATCAAAAATGAATCAGATTTTCTCATAGATGTCCTTTTATGTCATGCAACAGGGACCGCTCAGAAACTCACCCTGTCAAAGGGAATGCTATATTTCTTCAGGATGGAGGGAGATATCAGCGTCATCTTGTGGCGGAGGAAGGCGTCACAGCCTTGGGAGCTGCCGGGGAAGAAGCCTGCAGGGGGTGACAGCAAAACACAGGATATTTAACATAGTTCACTGACCATCCAGATAAACCCAAAGTGTTTGATAAAACCATGAAAAAAAGACATAAATATCAGAAGCTCTATGACGACAAATATTGTGTAGCCATATGTGCAGTATACCTGTCTTTCTTTCCATTGTACTCTGTGAATTCTTATACATGGGAACATTCAATTCACATCTACAAATACATGTCGTAATGCATGAATTGATCACCGGCAAATACGATTAACTGCTTCAAATCAAATAAAACAACGGATAATGGTTTTAAAATGTTAGGGGAACTTCTTTGTGGTGTCTATGTGAGGTATCGTGTCGTGACGGCTGGTGAATCTTCAGCTGTTCAGTCATTTCAAGGTTATCAGTAAAGAGCGGACACCGATGCAGCAGTTGGTCCTGAAAGCCTTTAATTATCATAATCATTCCCTGGTCCCGCAGTCCCCTGATGTTACGATGCCCAACCCCGTGGTAGGTGTTGCAGCAATTACACACTGCGGGCATTATTACTTACTGCTGAACTTTGATCAACGCTTTGCTCCGATAGATTGGTGGTAGAAAAAAAATTGTTATACTCATTCTGCTGTCAAAAAGCTACAACGCACCAATAATCTGCTTATAAGGCATTCAAGAGAGGACTGTCCATGGTTATTAAATGCATGAATTGGGAAACAATCACTAGTGCTGCTGCTGCTGTACCTCACTCTGATACTGCCGATATTAAGGTGGGCAACTCCGGGGTGATGACAATGCAGAAGTGCCTTAAACTTGCCAGCATGGACGGCTCCTCTGGTTGCAAAAATAAGTCTGTTTGTAAAGAAGTCTATGAGAAAATGACCCTACTACAAAAGCCAAGATGACGACGCCCAAAATGCCGAACTTGCGACTTCAAATCGCCAGTCCATAGACCAATCGGTGACGTCATGGTGACTAAGTAAATATAAAGTCTATGATTTGAGTGCTACCTTTATTTTATTGTGTATGTGGTTATTTTAATATATGTATTGGATTATTTTTAAATGTGTTTTTATTTGTAATGTTCCCAATGTATCTAATGGAAGCTATTAGAAAACAGTTTAGTGATAGGATGCTGCTTTAAGAGAGTGTTTTTGGCAGTTTTGGAAGAGGGCTTAGTTGGCAGGTAAATATTTAAAGAATGCCACATAAGCTTCGCCAATTAAAACAGATTTCTGCAGCATAGATGTAGCTGTGTTTACTGTATTATTGTTAATCCCACACAACCTACAAAATGGAAATCCGGTTTCCCGTTGACATGGGCGTGAATTAAGTTATTGCCCAAAGTGTGAAATAATCACATTACGGTAGTGCATGTCAAGGCACGGTTTGTGTGCCTACAGGTTGGACCTCTGCTGGGTTGCATTATGACACAAAGAAAGACTATAGTACAAAACTGGGGCTGGGTGCTGTCACTTCCAAAAATATGTATCCCGTTCAGCACGACCAAAGAGAAAACATTTGCCGGAAGAAGATCTACTTTGCGATGCCAGACAATTGTGTGCATAAATATTGCACTATTAATTTTAATTTTAAGAAGCAGCAGCGCTAACAAGATTGGAAGACAGAGGCTACCAAATGTCTTCACCGTGGTCTCATTTATTTACAGTTATAATTAATCCCAAAACAATATAATGAGGTTTTAAACCGCTGTGCTTAAATTGTTGATGTCTATGCACCCAAGGTCACTCGCAAATACATATCTGCATCTTTATAAAAAACATTCAAATGTGGGATCGCAACGACTACTTCTACAAATGCATAAGCAAAAGCACACTTGCATAGCTGCTGAAACAGAACAGTGTTACTTTCTGTGTTACAAAACAACTACCCCACTTCCCTAAAAACACAGACTGCTTTGAGATCATAATATACCCCTCTGACATTTTGGGTTTTCAAAGCCCCAACTCGCTCTCTCTCTAAAACAAAGGCTCACTTTTGCTCTTGGAGACGGTGAGACTCAGACGGCCTCGGCATAATCAAAAGAACGAATTTCTCCTCCATCGCTCACTCTCCCGCTCTTTACTGTCTGTACCCGCCAGTGCCTCAAAGGGGGGTCCATCCAAGCCTCCACCCAGTTAAACTTTAATGTGGCTGACGGTATAATCGGCGCCCGTTTCATCCTTCATTTTCACTGCATTGTTTCAGCCTCTGTTCCACTCTACAAAGCAAGAGAGGGAGAGAGAGGGCCTCTATTCTCTCATCGCCTAGCTGCTTGTTGGAGCTGATAAAAGGTGAATAATGTGCCGAGAGAGCCCGGGTATTAATCCCCATTAAAATGCAGCTGGCTCTCTGAGCTCTCCGCGGGGTAATATTAACTTAAAGGCTTCATTCTGTCCTTTTTGAGTTTGAAAATTAAGTTCCTGCCTCCAACCTTGCTGCACCCTCCCCTCACATCCCATCCCATCCCGCCACACCCACCCAAAAAGTCTGAAATAACGCATGGATGAAGAGCGATAAGAGCCATGGCTGTCGCTGTGTCAAATGTTTGGAGAGGAGTTTTCAAGTAACAAGACCACTGTCCCAGCCCCATTAGGCATTCCTACTACACCCATAAAAGCCTTTTTAGGACGTCGTAAACAGTTGGCTACCTGTGCTGACGATGGCTTTGATAGGTCAGCGGGTGCTTGTTAAATAACGTTGGCATTGCTTTCCTCCCACTGCCAGCTGCTTAGATGAGAGGAGAGAGGAAGGCTGCAATCTGACTGTGACTGAGAGCTCAATGCCCACATGAAGAGTGGTCAGAAATGTCTACAGTGTGTATTTTAAGGTTGGGGTTTCGATATCCATCAATCCAGTTTTGAATCCACTACCAAATCAGAACCCTTTTAAATCGATTAAAGCTGCAGTAGGCAGAATGTTTTTGGCATCATTGGGCAAAAACTCCATAATGACCTTTCAGCATATTGTAATTCAAGTGTTCTGAGAGATGATTAGACTTCTGCACCTCCTCATGGCTCTGTTTTCAGGCTTTAAAAAATCTATGACCAATCACAGGTCATTTCAGAGAGAGAGCGTTCCTATTGGCTGTTCATTCAACGGAGGCAGCTGTCAATCACTCGAAAACTCCGATCAAACGGTCAAACTAGGCAGCGCTGATCAATTCAGACTCATCTCGTAGTGTACTGTTTTAGCTGTAGAATGAGAAAGTTTGCTCCGGCTGGTGGGCGGTGCTTTGTATTTCCTCAACATGGCTGCCAGGTCACAAACTTTCTCATTTTAGAGCTAAACAGTACACTACAAGATGTTTCTGGAAATATTTTATGCAAGAAATAGGCATTACAGTAACAGAATATTGATTCATATTTGATCAGCGCTGCCTAGTTTGACCGTTTGGTCGGAGTTCGTGAGTGATTGACAGCTGCTCAGAGACGGCAAGGCTCCAGCTCGGCTCTGATTGGTTGTTTTCCTCCGGTCTGTGAAATCTTGCAGATGCCGTTAGGAACACCGGAGCACACAGAGGCACATCCAGATTACCTGTCTCGTGCACTACTGTCAGGATATAGTGACCGTTTTATAAAAATAACTTCTCCAATTCTACCCACTGCAGCTTTAAGGTTCAGTCTGAAATACCCATTAATATAACAGAAAACATGATATAAACTAAGCGTCAAAGAAATCTACTTTGCACTTCAGCTCCTGAGGAAATGTTAGCTTCACTGACTCAAGCTTCTTGTTACGATTACCAGAGGTCCAGATTCAGAACTATAAGGTTGATAAGCTTACAATAATAATAATAATAATATGAAATGCTTGTCTCAAGCAGCTAGGGAAGACTCACGGCGCTCATTGTCGTGTTACACTGCAATACTGAAATGATAAACAGGCTACTTCAGAGCAAACAATGCATGACTGGGAAGTTAAAATCTGCTTGAGGTCAGCGCACAGCACTTTGGATATTTATGGCCATTTAACAACAACTGTTAGGTGATTTATCAACAAAGACTTTTTTTTTGTGCCCGGTGATTTAAATTGCCAATATAATAGGCCTTTTTCACAGCAGACATTTGACTTGCCATCATAGGAAAAGAAGAAGTAGAAGTAATAACACTAACTGTGGCTCCCTCCCCATTTAGATGGGCCAGTAAGTCAACGTGAACAACATGAGGGCTGCGGACCTGAAACAATTAAATAGAAAGCAGCCATCATTACTGTTATTACTGTCCGCTGTGAAATTGGTCTATTTCATCCAACGCAGTGGTTCTTTTTAATACAGATTTTTGTAGGGATTTCACCAGGGATTTAACTGAAGTGTGAATTAGACACTGATTAGAGGGTCAGGGGGAAAGGAAACGGGGCTCTCTCACTGTGTTTAGCTTAACGCAGGTGTAACTAACAACATGGATAGTGGCTGCATGCTGTTGTTTGTTAAGGCCTTGACACACGAAGCCGACG
>CAKAKQ010012937.1:978-12844 GCA_916700675.1 Helicolenus avius | reverse complement strand
CATGCATGCAGATGAACACCGCCCCTTTTGCCCGGTGCTCCTCGCTCGCTCACCTGGTAGAGACATGGAAGGAGACGGGCAGCAAGTAACATTGACTTATTTTGTCACGTGACTCGTTGGTATCGTCAGTCCCGTGAGTCCCGTGAGTCGTTAGTGAAGTTAACATCATCCACGATCGTTTCCTAACCCTAATTAAGTGGTTGTGTTGCCGAAACCTAACTTCCCGTGAAAACATATGTTGACACGCCTCTAAAAGTAACACAAGAGGGATTACCACGTACGTCGGCCTCCATTGCCGAGGCCTACTGACCAAGCGGCGGTACTTGACGAGTTGGGAGTGAGAATGAAATATTACATATTCCAGTTGCATCTAGGCTCGAGGATGTCAACGAAAACGCAAGAGATTTATTTAACTGCCAAATCATGAAGCAAGGCTAAGGCGTGTATGTGTGTGTGTTTGTTTGTGTGTGACATTAACCATCTGGTTTCTCTTCTCTATGCTCATGTGACCACCTGTCATTCACTCATGCAACACTGTGGCAGCAGTCAACTTATTTGCTGGCAGCCAAAATAAAAAAAACCCAGAAGAAACAGAAATATCCGTATTTCACTTCCTCAGATATCTGGTTTCTTCCCCTGTTTCTTTCTCAGTTTCTTTCCCCGTTTCTTTCTGTTTCTTTCCCTGTTTCTTTCTGTTTCTTTCTGTTTCTTTCTGTTTCTTTCTGTTTCTTTCCCTGTTTCTTTCTGTTTCTTTCTGTTTCTTTCTGTTTCTTTCCCTGTTTCTTTCTGTTTCTTTCTGTTTCTTTCTGTTTCTTTCTGTTTATTTCTGTTTCTTTCTGTTTCTTTCCCTGTTTCTTTCCCTGTTTCTTTCTGTTTCTTTCTGTTTCTTTCTCTGTTTCTTTCTCTGTTTCTTTCCCTGTTTCTTTCCCTATTTCTTTCTCTGGTCAGATGGCAGATTTGGCCGCTAGCCATAACAAATGAGGCATTTCGCTCTAAGTGGTCGTAGAGCCGACGTTAGACTTGGACACAGATGATGATCAAACAACGCGACCGTTAGGAAAACTGAACCCGGAGTCAGGACCCGACACAAACTGTTCCGAAATATCAATGAATCACATTTTTGCATAACAATTACGCACCCTGCACGTCCCAGAAAAAGCAGCGGAGAAATGAGAACACAGATTAACTCCGAGGGGGGGTTACAGATCTGAAGCAAAGTGGGGGCGGTTAGACGGGTGTTGTTCTGTGTGCACGCTCACATGTGTGAATGTGGGATACGCACTATTTAAGGAGGCATGACACATATCGGGGGGGCATTGTTTTCACTATGTATTCATGCAAGCTTAATGGCAGATGTACAAGAGCATTGTGGGTGACCTATATGTGTACTGGATTAGACGTGATCTCAGCTTTGAAAGGGTGCCCTCCCTTTGTTGAACCAAACCCCCCAGAGAAAGGGAGTCCCATTCTTCATCATTAACAGTCATTTTGAAAAGAAAGTCACACAATCATCTGATCAGTGTTTTAAAGTTCTGCGTGATCTGCTCTGTTAAGACCCGGTCACACCAGAAAATGGCACAGTGGTATTCATCCAGGCGTGTTTCTAGAAGCTCGGTGACATCGTGGCTACTCGCAGGGCGAGTCGGTGAACTACTGTAACTGCTGAGCTAACTGCTAACAGGCTAGGGAACATGCTAATACATGATTTCATTCAAGAAAGAGTTGGATTGAAGCCATGCAGATTTAATTTGCCCCTGTGAATGAATGCGCTATTTGGCAGCAATTCCTTTGAAATGAACCTATTTTAACAACATTTTGCTGTTTTAAATGCTTGAGTAGAGATGCACAATGATATTGGCATGTCATCGGCATATAAAGGCTTTAAAATGAAATATTGGTATCGGCCAGAAATGAACATTTCCTCCGATATGACAGGCGGATCAGATGATGCGTATGCACATTTGACGCGAACCGTTGACGAAGTGGGTGCCATAACAAATATGTCTTTGTATTTGTGTCCGAAACGGGTAGCAAAGTTGCTATTAGTAATGATTAGGGGTGTGATGATTCACTCAGCTCAAGATACGATACGATACACGATATTGGGTTCATGATCTCGATACGATATTATAACAATAATATTAATAATAATATAATTTTAGCAATTGTTTGACCGATCACTTTGTTGTAACTGTAGCAGGAGCCTTGTGCTGTCCTCAGTCGACAGCCTATCTTGCTTTTTTATCACAAGAACAGAAAAACAAAATTCCTCTGTCAAAGAAGATTTTATTTGAGGCTGGTCAATGATAGATACTCATATTAAAAATAGTTTCCTCTATTCTCTTTAAACAGAGGTGGTGCCCCAATCTTTTATTTTAAATATATAATTTACGAGAGCAAGTTATTTAATTACATGTGGAGCTACACAACTTTGCTGTAAAACCTGACATCCTGGAAACATTTTTATTTTAGCAGCAGACCTTTGAGTCACAAAAACGTCACCACAGTGAAAATATTTTCTCTTCAGGTTATGTTTAACATGTTCATTATCTTTCACAAGCTGCTAGTTTGACAGCTGTGAGTACTAACAATGGCCATGTCTATTGTTTACGGACTGTCAGTGTTGATGACTTTGTCTCTAGATTTAGAGACTTTTGGAGCTATAGTGCTGCTTGCTACTTTCATTGGAAAAGAGTTGACAACACTGGGATGGGTTTTTCGGATGGATAGATGTAGTGTACTCTTGCTAGTTTCTCAAGATTACCAACCCTAGCTTTAAAAAGTGCATGTCGTCATTTTCACGAGTGCATGCACTTGAGTTAATGTTTGATCGTGTATTTCTTTTCCTTTTTTTTGCTGTATTTTATGCTTTGTTCCTGCTTTTATTTTGACACTGGTGTGTGCGGTGGAGGGACAGCAGGTCTTTGCTCACATGGATGGACAGACAGGTGGTGAGTGGTGCCTGCCTCCACAACCAGCATCATGTTGCACGCATCCACAAACACACAGGCTTCTGCTTTCATCATCTGCCCTGAGGCGATGTCGTGTCTTTCAGTGCCACAATTAGTCAAGTCTTATATATATATACTGTATATACTCTGATGATCTCCCCACGCTCACCCAAAACAAGCCCCATGCTAAGGAAAAAACATTTCTAAAACCATGAACTCAATCCTGCTGCCGAGCCTGGAGGCACATTTTCTTCAGACGTTCACCGACCATCGCTCTCTCCAGCCGCAGCACGCACTGTCGGGGCAGTTGTACTTGTTTCCTGTATGTATTGGATACATGAATATAGAGTATGTTGTTTGTTATATTAGCAGACTTGGAAATCATATTGTCTAAAAATAACACAGATGTTAGTAGACTTATATGACTCATTTTGAGAAAAAAAAGTCAGATAGAAGCGTAAAATTCAAATGTCACACAAAACCAATCAGGGTTGACATTTTCAGCCAGGCCAGCTGTATAAAGGCAGTGTTATTTTTTCACTCTATTTGGATTGCAATATGTCAGCAAGTCCAAGCTTTTAGTTGTGTACAGTATAAACGTCCCAGCAGAGCTCATAGCCAGAAACTCATATGAACCGTCATCTGTTGCCGCCTGCTGCAAAGCCTTCTGCAGCTAATCTCAAGTACAAACACAACTTAAGTCAACAACAGACCAGGAACTGTGGACACGTGTTTGGATGTACTGGGTGGGTGTCGCACCTGTATATCTGCGGTCATGTGAGCGCAATTGCATCAGGATGCTCGTGTACTGTATGTCCTTGAGTTTGCACAGAATAATATATCAACATGTGCCGTATTTGTACAAAAGGTGGACAAAATTATAGGAACATTTTTATAATATGATGCAATCCAATACAAGAGCAACACAATAAGCTTCCATACAGATTTACTTCAGCTAATTTGGTTAATCATTTATATTAGGTCTGCAGTATATTTGTCTATTTTTAGCCACAAGAGCAGCAGCTGTCGGTCGGTTGGTCAGTCCAGACTGAAATATCTTGATAACTATGTGATGAGTTACCATGATGCAACCATGTACAGACATTCATGGTGCCCAGAGGATGAATCCTACTTACTTTTGTGTAAGACTCTCAATCTGGTGCCACCATTAGGTTGACATTTGGGGTTTTGAGCGACATAGCTCATCAAGAACAATTAGAACAACTTCACAGAGCTGCTAGTGCGTCTGTAGACTCTTTTGTCTCTTTTGTAGTAAAAGTGGAAGCGGAAATCTTTATTATCATCATCATCATCTGCTCTTCGCTGCAAGAGGTCATTGCTTCATATGCTACCATAACCATAACTGTGTTTTTGATCAGTGTGTCGATATTTGGTTAAAGTAATTTTCTGGTCTGTAAGTTTACTAGTTCAGCTCGGTCATCCCGATCGTCCCAACAAAACAATTCCATTTGAATTAGATTAGAATTTCAATTGTACGTTTTTTTGCCTCGGTTCGTCTGTTGATGAATGGCACCGTTGAGCCCTTATTCTGCAGATCCGAATTAACCACAAATGTCAGGGCGCTCCTCCGGTCTCCCAGGCAACCACCTCTGCCGCCAAAACATGTCTTTCTCAACTCCTCGTCAGGTTTTGGGACCGGCTCAAAGTTTGTTGTGGATGGGGGGGGAACTAACCCTGTTTGATTTGTCATGAATATGTGATTCAGACAGTTGCACAGCAGAAGCAGTACTATTTTGTTGGAGTTGCAAAACACACAAGTATTTGTATACATAGTCACACAAATTAAAGTCTACATTTTTACCAGATCCTTCGTATTACTTAAAATAAACGTGTCAGGTTTGCAAATTGTGCTTCTCTGCCCGGAAGCATTCTTTCTTAGCATGAGTAGGCAGATAAACTAGGCCTATTGTATTATGGTTATCGTTTGTTGGATAATGATTGAGAAAAGTGCTGCAGGCTTCTGAGCTGGCAGATAGGCTGCCCTACTTCTAAATGTTATTTGGAGTCGTGTGTGTGTGTGCGTGTGCATGTGTGCGCATTCATCTCTCTTCTCTCATCTTGTTCCAGCGTGCTACATAGAAAGCCTCAAGGTCTCATTCTCCCGCTCCTATATCGTTCAACCTCCCTCCAGATTCTCTTTTTGTTTCACTACCTTCGTCTCTGTTTCGTCGTAGCTGCGTTCGCTCTGCCTTCTCCTTCTCTTGGTCTTTGTTGGTATAAACATGCAAGATTTAAAAGCTCTGAGCTCAAGTTGACGTTAAATCGCTCCTGACTTCTGGTGTCAACACCTCCATTAAACAGCTACGGTTACGTACTCCATACCTTTTAAAGCTGTAACATCTTTATTCTGACTATTTGGAATGACTGAATACCTTGATTAAGCAATGTTGTGTTTTCCATATGGTGACGGAGCAAAAGTATGTCATTCAGATTGTAATGTGAGGTGCACAGATGTGGCGTAACGGTTCCCTATTACAAATATTAGGGATGGAAATTAATTTAAACATGTTGATATTTAAATGTAATTTAATTAACTCCCAGAAAGAGAGAGGAAGAAAAAAAAAAAAGAGACGGCAAAAGAAACTTATCTTTTAAGTTGTAATTCAGTTCAATTCTACGGTTTAGTGAACTATACTGCAGACTGGATACTAGTACTACAGATATCAACTTAATTTCATATGAAGGAATTGAATGTGGATCTAATGCAGTCAACCTCCAGTTCTGAAGTGATGCCAATGCAGAAGTGCCTTAAACTTGCATTCTTTCTAACAGCCAGCAGGGGGCGACTCCTCTGGTTGCAAAAAGAAGTCTAATTGTATAGAAGTCTATGAGAAAATGAGCCTACTTCTCACTTGATTTATTGCCTCAGTAAACATTGTAAACATGAGTTTATGGCCTCAATCGCTAGTTTCAAGTCTTCTTCAATACAGCATGATGTTCATTTAGTAAATTATGGTCCCATTTAGAGTCAAATAGACCATAAAGCAGGGTATGCTTTAGGGCGGGGCTACCTCGTGATTGACAGGTCGCTACCACGGCGTTGTCCGGTCTGGGAGTTGTCCGTGTTTTCGTCTAACAACTTTGACCCTTTCAAAGTGGGTTTTTAATTCCTGAAAATTATTTATAACATGTTTGTGTCTTTATTCAGCATTCAATTGTACTTATCTCGACCCTCTTGTGTCACTTCTGGTTGCAAACAACCAAGGTTGCGACGGCCAAAATGCCGAACTCGGCAAAACGGCAGTCCACAAACCAATGATGTACATTCAGTAGACCTGTGTTTTACATGTGTGCCCTGAATGAAAGAGGTATAAAATGTGTGCTTGAACATAGCAAATTACATATGTGAAGGTTTCTGAGCATTTTTTTGTCATAATTTAAAGGAATAGTCACCTGAATCTACAGATTACTGATTAACATTTTATATCTTGTTTGTTTAATCCGTACAAAACCCAGTGTGTAAAAATGGGTGCTTTTATGGGGGATTATTGAATGATTTCCTGGAGTTGCGACTGGTTTTCCATTTTTATGTTGATCTGTATATTTCTACACATGATTATTTGCAGGGTTTTATGTCTATTACATTTATTTATTTATTTATGAATGCATTATATTTTTCAATATATGTCAAAGTAGGCTGCTTCTGTAAGGGACTGTTTATAGTAACTAATATGGACCCTCTTGTACATTGGGTGCACTTTCTGTTGTCACTTACTGTAAACCCTCATTTTATTTGTTGAGTTTGACAGATGTGTGGTTCATGGATGCTTTAAGGAGGCCAAGACTTGTCAATGGGATTACGTTTTTGGCTTCAGTCCGTTGGAGACACAATGGCCGCTCTAATTGGATGAATGATGTGAGTAAACTGCTGCCGCTCACCCTGCGGACTCTAAACGGCTTCAGCGCTGCCATCCACACAGCCACTAACAAGATAACGTATTCTCTGCAGTCCAAATGACGGGGCTAATGTGACTGTCGCTCAGATTAACAACATCTCAGTCTCACAGAGGAGGACCATGTCCCCCGCCTGTCAAAGTCTTTACATTCATTAATGTCCGTCACGTAGGGTTTTCAGTCAAAGCTGTATATTCAGTTGTTGATGGAACAGAAAAGGTATGCTGCGTGGTGACTTACTTTAGTGTTGTTTATATAACCCACCGCTCTGCAGGGAAAGTTTGAGAAGCTGCATTCATTGTTATCTCCTCTTGCATCAACCTATCAGGGCAGAAAAACGGAATTGATAATGAGGGAGGAGACAGCCCACGAGCCGTCTAATCATATGCACTGGAGGCATTAGCATATTTTTGGAACAGAATCTCAATTTCCCAAACTCTGTACTTTTTTTTTTTTTTTTTTTCTTGTGCTTCCTTTGAATAATTTGATCCCAATTGGATTTCATTATAATCTTTGCCTTTGACTGGTCTGGTTTCTCACTTTCTGTGTGTGGTATGATACGCTCCTCAGATCTCTTTCGTGTCTTTCTGTCTGATTGTCTCCCCTTGCTATCACCTACATTCGGTACAAACAAGTACAGGAGTGTGTCGTGACTTCCCAACATTATCCAGGCTCCATTATCCCAGCTAAAAGTATTACTGAGTTGACCTTCTCTGACCTTCGGCCACAGTTACAATGGATATGAGACAAAGAGATCTCTGTCACCAAATCTCTGTTACTTTTGGACAGTATTACACCAGCCAGACATCTCTCGAGGATTCATAGCTGCTAAACTTTGTCTGGTTTTTGGGTAACTAGTGCAGTGCCCGTTAAGAGAGAAAACATTTTGACTAAAATCGAATGACTTTTCAGCGAATAAAACTGGACTAAAAAGGTTTGAGTTGTCGTTGACTAAAAATAGACTAAAACGATGAAGGATGAAAATGACTAAAATGTGACTAAATCTACTAAGCATTTTCATTTTAATACTGAGACTAAATCTAAAATAGCTGCCAAAATCAACACTGTTTGGACACAATTCAAAATGGTGCAAAATCAACTGTTATAGCGCCACCATCTGGCCAAATTGCACCACATTCAACACTGCACTCCCTTGGGTGCTGAGCAATGCACCTGCCAAGTGTGAGGTCGATGGGATGAGCGGTTCTCCAGATATGTGAAGGACACACAGACAGAGATTCCTCACTTTATAGTTAGATATCACAAAGATAGTACAGTGATCATCTTGGTTATCACGCATGCTGCATGCTGAACACTGCTCATCTCGAACTTCTTTGATTCTGCACAAAAGGCATTCAGTGCTTTTGATTCTCTAATCTGCTGCGTTGCCTTACTGATGTTGAATCACAGAGCCTCGGCGAGATAGAGACACCAAATGAAAACATGTATATTCACAGATATTTTGTGAATTGTATCATGATTTAAGCACTTCTCTCAGGAATTCATATTTACTTTCACCAGTGGAAGGAGGCAGTCAGGGACAGCAGTAAACAGAGTGGAGTTGACTGTCATCAATCAGTGCCATGTGGTGGAACACATCGCCCAACCTTCTGTTGTCAGACAGGTTGTTGCCGGTGTAGTGGGCTTCATGAGGAGCCGTCTCGGATTTAAGCTACTCATCATGACTGAGCTTTATGAAAGCTCTCACACACCCTTAAAGCCTCTTCCAAAGGGCTTTTTTGGGGACATGTTTGCATGTAAGGCACAGATGGCCTCCCTGATTTACACCCCTTGTTTAGCCCCCCTCTAAAACAGGGTTAACATGCGGTTAATCAGGCAGTTGGCCTCAAACCTGACATTGTTTTATTAAATGGTTCATCACCTACTTTTCTTGTTCTCCCTCTTTTCCTTTCATCATGTACCTCCTTCAGACCAGCTGTAGTCTCCCCAGCGTCCTGTCCATTCACATTCTCCTTTTGCAATGGCAGACATACAAATCTACAATATGGCAACGTGTATATATGTCCATATTATACCTTTTTTATTTTTGTACTGGACGAATTAAATAGTTAACCCTCCTAATTTAAGCCATTTGGAAATTATAATAATCTTTTGAGTAATAGGGCTGCAACTAACAGTTATTTTCTTCATTGTTTGATTAATCATTTGGTTTATGAAATGTCCAGAATTGTGTCCATCACAGTTTCCAAGAGTCCACGGTGATGCCTTCAAATGTCTTGTTTTGTCCGACCAACTGTCCAAAACCCAAAGATATTCTGTTTACAGTGAGATAAAATAGAGAAAAACAGATAATCTTATCTATTTTTCACTGAAAAAGACTGAAACAGTTGATAGATTATCACTATAGATCAATTAAATGACTAATTATTTCAGCTCTCGAGTAGTTTAAGTCATTATTTTTTATGATAAATCAAACAAGTACTTAAACAAGCTGCAAGCTGCCCTAACCAGTAGCGTAAACGTTGTTTTTACAGTATGTGGATGTACAGTAGATCGGTGATGGTTGCCCCCTCTGCTCTGGGTGCTAAGGGATTTTAGAGCCTGTGATCTGACAGCGTTCGTCCCGGTAATCCTATTACTCTGACTGCTGCTTTGCCAGACTGCTGCATTGGACGGAGCCGTGCTCAGCATCTCTGTATCGCCATGGTCCCTCTGTGTTCACCTCTTTCTGGATGTTCTGTTACCTCATCCCTTAGGCTGCCAGCCAGTCTACATTTAGACAGTATGCTTTCAGTTTTGATTGATTGATCGGTGAAAAAAAAAAAGACCAGATCAGTCTAGACGCACTAATTGTGGCAAAAAATACTTGTTGGCTGGATCAATCCTGAATGATACCCAGACAGCCTCGCTTGCTGAACCAATGAGGCACTTTATAAATGATATGCAGCTATTTACAAGCTCCAGAGAGCAGTGGCATGCATCACTGTTGTAGACCAAAATCATCCATCACTACTGTAGCCTCAGCCTGGTGTTAAAGTAGGAATTGTTCATGTTGAGTTTAACACTGATTACTCAAGTGAATTTAACACTCACAACCACACACACACACATAAGGGCTGCGCAATTATTGCCAAAATGATAATCCAGATTATTTTTGATCAATATTGAGATCATGATTGGCTTTCTGCTCGTACGAACACGACTTAAACTCAGATTTAAGGTCACAGAATCTTTCCCTCTGCAGCAGATTAATGTGAAAACAACCTTCTAGTGTCAAACTCTGCACATCCATCATCCTGCACAGTGAAGGTCAAACATCCAGGGGAAGTTACAATAAATAGAAATAGTCCTTTTAAATGATTGTCCAAACAAAAAATGTTCAAAAGTGTAACTACTAGAAAAACTAAAGCTATCGGTCATTGTGTTTACTGGAGATTTCATACTGTCATTGGACTTCACGGCAGTACTACAGAAGATGTATAAGTGAGGTCCTCTCGCCACAACCACACCAACAATGATCTGATATATCGTGACTCATCTTCTTTCATTGCAGTGGAGTCACTCAGATTTGCATTTAAAGGAGACACTGCCGCCGTCTCTTAATGTAATGACTTGGAGGAGGATTAAGATGAGGTTTTCTGTGTCAGACTGTCTGCAGGTGTAGTTCTGCTTTTTCTCCTTCTGTCCGGACGTTAGGACAAGTCCGCTTGATTCGTCCTTATTCTTTAAGGACCAGTGTGCAACATTTAGGGGGATCTATTGGCAGAAATAAAATATAATATTAACAAGTATGTTTTCATTAGTGTATAATCACCTGAAATTAAGAATCATTGTGTTTTCGTTAGCTTAGAATGAGCCCTTCATATCTACATAGGGAGCGGGTCCTCTTCATGAAGTCTGCCATGTTGCTCCGCCATGTTTCTACACTAGTCCAGAACGGAAAAAACCAAACACTGGCTGTAGAGAGGGTCATTTGCGTCATTTTTTTGGCCACCATAGTTCTCCTACATTCTTGGCATAAGGGAGAAGTTTCAGTCCTCTCTGCTTCAAAATGAAGAGAACTATTGATTGTTTTTACGTCAAGAAAAATGCTGCGGTACCCGTTACACCACCTGTCTCCCCGGTCCCCGGTACAATGTCTAATTTTGGTTATAGTTATTCATATAATTATATATCAAAGTTCCAAATTGATACTTAAGTATGAGTATGAGTAATGAGACTTATTCATGAGACTGCATTAATTGGCTATCATTTTCTGTGAGTGGTGCCCCGTGGATGATTTACTATACATTAAATCATATTATACAATATAACTAATAATTATTTTGATAATTATTAATTACTTTTGATGGCTATTTTAATGTCTTTTTGAGCTAATGTACCTATACAATTTGTTAACATGTTATTATTAATATATATTGATATTTATTAATATTGATAATTATCCAAATAGCTTTACATTATGGTGCGTTCAGGCTCTACTCAGTAAAGATGAGTATTGTGCTATGGTAAATTCTAACGTTATCATGATGTGTTCAAATGTAATCTTGCAAAATGTAGTTTTTGGTGAGAAGCTTGAATAAATACAGTTATTTGAAGGAGTGTATGTTGAAGTACATGGGATTTATTGTTTTACTTGTTGTTTTTTATACCGTGGTATCGAATTGGTAAAATTTTGAGTGCACCTAAATGAAAAAGTTCTGAACACCAGTACAATCAATGTAAAAAGTTAGTCTGGAGCCCTGTATTATAACTCTGTGTTACATCACTTTGAATTTAAGCCTTTGAAAGTCATGAAATAATGTAAATAATTACCTCAAGACTACAAATAAATCTATTTATTGTTGTGTTTTTGTGGGTGGACACGTGGATTTACGTACTTAGTGTGTATCCGTGTACACCTTCCACCCGCACTGTATCTCATTGAGAGTGTTTGGCATGCTCAGGTCGTTCCTTTGTATTTCCTCCACGTCCCATGTGACTAACCCTGAGTAGACGCCGTCAGCGCTCAGTGACTGGCTGTCCTCTCACGGTGCCTG
>CAKAKQ010012918.1:1033-11234 GCA_916700675.1 Helicolenus avius | reverse complement strand
AAAGGATGTAAAAATGAAATGTCTCTTTTTATAATGGCTAGATGCACATGCAAACCAAAGACAAATGTCTGCCTTTTGCATGCAAAAATATTTTCTATTCTATTCCATAAAAGACTCTTAAATTGTATAATTGTCATTGAAACCCTCTGGGAATAAACTTATATAACATCCAAAACACCTCCTCTTCTCTGTCGTATTACGTATTAAAACCACTGTCAGTGTGACTGATCCAGAACAGAGTTGGCACACAGTTCACTGTCTTAATACTACTCCATCTAAGGTGATTAGCGCTGCAGCTGACCGTCTGGTGGAAAAGCACAACAGCGCTGTTGCTGTCGAAGTGAGACTTACAACTTACTCTGCCAGTGGATTAAATGCTCCAGTCTGGCATCTTAACTGGGACATAGTGACTTACAATTACAAAAGCACAGAGCAGATTCTGGCAGATGACCAGGCTGTGTATTATTTTGAGTCGGTAATGAGTGTTTTGCTCCGATCACTTCATCTTACTGGATAATAACAAGTTTGAACTACTAATAATATACACAGTACTGGATGAAAGATGTCCTTCTGCTTCTTATGTATCCTGTTGTATAATGAGGTTGTGTGTAATTATTTGTTAGGTGTGGAACAGACATTTCTATGTACGGTATCTTAGGTGATATCAGACCCAGTGTTCCTCTTCAGATACCTGTCAAAGTGCAGATGTCTGATTATCTGAAACGTTATCTCAAACTGTGATAAAGGTTCATAATGTAGATGGTACGACGACAAACCCAGTCAGCATTATCTGTTAACATTTAAAGAGCAGTGTGTAGCATTTATGCATTTCAGTTTGTCTCTATCAGATGTTATATGGATGTATCACTCTGTTTCATTACATTACATTCATTTGGCAAAAACCTTTATCCAAAGTGACTTACATTTTGGGGAGCAATTTGGGGTTCAGTGTCTAACAAGTTCACAGAAGGAGCCACAAATGAACACAAATTAAAGGACCAGTGTGTTGCATTTAGGGGAATCTATTGGCTGAAATGGAATATAATATTAATAACTGTTTTCTTTTGTGTATAATCACCTGAAAATAAGAATTGTTGTTTAGGTTACCTTAGAATGAGGCATTTATATCTACACAGGGAGCGGGTCCTCTTCACAGAGCCGGTTTCTACTGTTGTACAATCAATGTAATTTTATCTTATCTTATGTAATGCTTTATTGCTGAGCTGACCTGTTCTATTATCCCATACATGTCATTGTACCATTGACCCTGTTTTAACCTGCAAATGACAAACAAACTGAAACTTGAAACTTGAAAGCATCATTCTTGGCTAGACGGTTGTAAACATAAGTAAAAAAGATGGTATAAATAGTATTTTTTTTATGCTGCAGAGGTCGCTTTAAAAAGCTAAAATACATGTTTATGCCTCAGGAGAGAATATAATCAAAGTCTAATGAAGGAAAAAGTCATGTCATCACGGCGTCAAGACCCCGTGCAGCAAACTCCAGTGCTGAAAAATGAAGCCAATGCGGAAGTGCCAAAAGCTACAGTTCCTCAAATGGCCACTTGGGGCTGGCTCCAAAAGCGAGTCAATCCCCAAAGACCCCCATGTTGAAATGCCCAACTTTATATCAGAAATAAACATGTTTACAGCCTGGTACAAAAAACGGTTTTGGTCTCTATAGCTAATTTTCCCATTCATGACAACTGTACGGGGGTGAATTTTTATATAACTCACTCGTTTTAATTACATTAAGGTTTAAAGTTCGGCATAATTTAGGGCGTGGACACTTTGAGTGACTTTTGGATTAGTCGTGGACAGTTCTATATATTTTTTCCTTCCTTCATAAACTTGTGATTTTAAACATTGTTTTATTTGAGATGATCTTTATGGGTTATTTTTTCCTTGTGCAGTTATGGACCTACAAGTGAGATGTTTGCCATCTTACAGGGTCGTACGGCACTACCAAGATGACAACGGCCAGAACTCGGAGACCATATTTTATACAGTCTGTTGTCAAGACCAAGTCAAAATGCATGCATGTGACCCTGAGGTCCAAAAACACCTGTCTTGTGACTAGAACCAGACTTCAGTGGTTTTCAGAAAAATCTGCTGTTTGCAAAATCCAGTTTCACTGAACTCTGGAAAACAAATGTGCACTTCAGTGTATAACACTTTGTCCTAACGCACTCCGGCACAGACTTTACCCACCCTTTTATCTCTTAGGGTGAGGCTCCTCAGAGATAAATACAGCCAGTTGGAGTGAGCGTCATCTGAAGGCAGACTTTGACAGAAAACTGTTGATAAGTTGGTTCTGCTAAGAAGAATAGGAGGAGGAGGTTCACTGGCCTCTGATAGACTCATCTATATGACAGTAACAGGGTGGATCTATCACACAGTTAGACGGTGTGATATCCACTTACAACGTCAAACGAAATATGAAACCTTGACACAGGAACAACTAGAGCTAAATCGGCTGAGTTCAGATCCATCCAAGAACCTGTGTTTTACTGATCAGCTACTGGTTAGTTCTGACTTTAAAGTGGCAAAAGACATCATTATGAATAAATGTTGATTGCACAATGTAATGGTTATAGAATAATGACACCATCAGCGTTTGGATTGGTTCTCTGTGAGCCTCGCTTTCACTGTGTAATTCTGATCTAGATTATTATGCGGTGAATCATTAGTGCTCACTGTGGGCCACCTCAGGCTTTAAATCAATGAACTGCACTGAGCTGTCCTCACACTTACTGTATTCCCACAGCTCCATGGTCGCCATCTTTACATTCGCGTTGAAAGGGAAATAACTTGATTCATTCAGAGCGTACATTAGAGCAAACAGACACCTCATTGTTTGTGTTTTGGAGCTGTGACGCCGACGTTCCCATCCGCTGTGGTCGTTTAGTAAGGCTTCATTAGAGAGAACAATACGCCCTCATTGCCACTCTGAGCTCTTCTTATGAAACCATTTTTGGAGGAGACTTTCAGGGAACTTGAACCCAGCGGAGCAACAGGGAAGACAAGAGTGTCTCCTGGCAGACGGGCTGTCGTCCATCGTAGTGCGTCTTTAATGCGATTAGCTCTGGATTAGCCTGAAACGCAGAGTGCTAGACCTCTGCTGCAGGACTAATCAGAACAAGGCCTCCTTTAATCACTTGCTGCCCATTTCCTCTCCAGAGTCTGAACGCGTAAACTCAACCAGGGCTTCTGCATTTTAAGACCTTTTTTAATCGGGCTGCCCCCTCTTAGTCGATTAGTCGACCAATGCCTAGTACACAACGTTAGCCCTGAATTGACTTGGACACTTGACTTGACTTGTATATAGATGTTTTATCTGATTTCGTATTTTATTTTTGGTCATTGGTGCTTTTTATATATATTTATATAATATTTATTAGGGCTGTCAATCGAGTAAAATATTTAATCGCATCATTGTCCATGATTAATGTCAATAAGTCGCAAATTAATCGCAGATTTCTTTATCTGTTCAAGATATACCTTAAAGGGAGATTTGTTAAGTGAATTAATACTCTTATCAACATGGGAGTGGACAAATATGCTTCTTTATGCAAATGTATGTAAACTGGAAAAAAAGTTTGGAAACTTGTGTTTGGTGGATTATTTCTCTGTTGTTACAATGCTAATGGTCATTGTATTTTACATCTGTTTATGTACCTTCGCAATGATGTCCAACTTGTAAGGATCATGCATTTGTGGGATGAGCAGCACAGCTGATTATGTGGGTAGCGCCCAAGAAAAATTTGCCAAAATGCTTCGTCAATGGTAAACAGTGTGTTCTCCTGTTGGTGTTGACTCTTGTTTTGAGTCGTTGGTGGATTGGATGATTGAACTCTCTATCAGTAACAAGGAACCAATCAGCATAACGTTCTCCGTGTCGTCTCCATACTTTGACCCTGCCATCCGACTTTGGCAGACAGAACCTGGACTCATCACTGAACATGACATTCCCCCACATGTTCAGGTTCCATTGTCTGTGTTATCAACACCAGCGCAAATGGGCCTGACGGTGAAGGGCAGTCATTGCAGGCTTCCTGGTAGCCTTATGAGAATACACTGTTTACCATTGGTGGAGCATTTTGGCAAATTTTTCTTGGGAGCTACCCACATAATCAGCTGTGCTGCTCATCCCACAAATGCATGATCCTTACAATTTAGACATCATTGTGAAGGTAAATAAACAGGCTTTCCAACCATGTAACATGTAACAACAGAGAAATAATCCACCAAACACAAGTTTCCGAACTTTGTTTTTCCAGTATACATATTTATTATTGGAAATCAATCAACAACATAAAACAATGACAGATATTGTCCAGAAATCCTCACAGGTACTGCATTTAACATAAAACAATATGCTGAAATCATAACATGGCAAACTGCAGCCCAACAGGCAACAACAGCTGTCAGTGTGTCTGTGTGCTGACTTGACTATGACTTGCCCCAAACTGCATGTGATTATCATAAAGTGGGCATGTCTGTAAAGGGGAGATTCGTGGGTACCCATAGAACCCATTTACATTCACATATCTGGGGGTCAGAGGTCAAGGGACCCCTTTGAAAATGGCCAGGCCGGTTTTATCTCGCCAAAATTGAGTATAAGTTTGGAGCGTTATTTAACCTCCTTCGCCATAAGCTAGTATGACATGGTTGGTACCAATGGATTACTTAAGTTTTCTTGAGAGAGAGATGCATGTACTTGGCAAATAAAGTTCTGATTTTCCACTTGCCGACAGTTTTTGGAGCTCCCTTACAAAAGGCCCAGATCAGAGGCAAATCTGTATTGGCTCTGCGATCGCACATAACGCTCGAGCGTTATGTGTGAACTGTTAAAAGACGGGAGCCGTGAGGCTCTCCAGTCCATCGCAGATGCATTCTAGATATCTAGCAGGCTAAATATCTACTAAATATCTAATAAGCTACTTTACTTGTGGTCAGCTGACGGTACAGCCTCCTGCAGCCACTGTCACAACAATCCCACTTTTAGTTTATAGGTGAAAAACGACTCCCGACGGACAATTAAAACATTTTATAACTGACATTATTTCCTACAGCAGGCAAGATAAAATACTTGTAAAATTCAATTTAAGACTTAAACTGAAGTCAGTGCCTGCAGATGCGCTGCCGCAGCCTACCCGAGGAAAATCAGAATCGGGGAATCACATTTAGTCTGAAATGTTTTTTTTAAATACCCCTGACGTCTTCCTGGTTTATTTTAACCGCTGCTGACTAAAAGGTCACAGAGCAGGTTCAGTTCTCCAACTGTGGTTTGATGCATCGCGTTTAGGCGTGAACACCATGTGAGTCTCTTTCTCAACCCCACAAACAGACTGTTTACACGCGTTGCATCAGGTCCTTTCACGTAATAAACCACTGCAGCTTCTGCTTTCTGCACAACGACACCGACAGATTTTCCAATGCAAATGATTACATGCAAATAAAAACACGTTTCAGGATAAAGGAAAATGATTACGGGAGAGGTTTTGCTTTTTTTCGGTGCTGTGGTTAAGGAAAAGCAGCAGGTGCCTCACGATTCTCAACTCACCTCTGAGCCAGCGTAACAGGAAGTGGTCATGCTGTGCAGGAAGTTGAGGAAGAATGTCTTGTATCCTCTCTCGAAACTGTAGCCAGAGGAAGGAGAGAAGAAGAGAAACACATGATTGATGTGTTTTTCACATATGAGCTGCAAAGAGGATTTGATACTAGGAAGAGATAATCAGGGAAACGTTTAACCTAATCCTTACAGTTTCACTTTTCACCCTGGAGGTAAAAAAAAAAAAAATACAGTGCTTTTCTTTGTTTAAAGCTTTTCACTTATTTTAGATTATTCCCTAATGCTGCTGAAAAACTTGTGACTTTGTGACTAATTGTTTTACACACTTTAAAGGTTGTGTTGGGTAATGTTCAACAAGGGATGTCTGTAAACCGTTTTTGCATGACAAGGTAACGAAAAACAGACAAGTTAACACACTACATGGCCAAAGGTATGTGGACACTCGAGCATTAGTGCTGCAAAATAATCTCTCTTGATTCGTCATTTGGTTCGGCCCAATTTCTCATATTTACATTGCTTGTTTTGTTGGACCAACAGTCAAGAACTCAATGGTATTTGGTTTACTGTAATAGAAGATGAAGAAAACCAGCAAGTATTTAAATCTGAGAAGCTGCAACCAGTGAATTTTTGTCACGTTTGCTGAAAATTGTACTTAATATTTCCAAAACCATGGGCATTAATGTGCTGCTATAACAGCCTTCACTCTTCTGGTGTTAGACTTTTCCACCAGATGTTGGCGTTAGTGTTAGAAGTTGTAGCCTTTGTCTCTGTCAACATTTCAATTCATTCCAAAGTAAAGCTGCAACAATTAATCAATTAGTTGTCAACTATTAAATTAATCGCTAACTTTGAGTCATTTTTTAATAAAAGAAAAGTCTAATTTCTCTGATTCCAGCTTCTTAAATGTGAATATTTTCTGGTTTCTTTACTCCTCTATGACAGTGAACTGAATATCTATGAGTTGAGGACAAAACAAGACATTTGAGGACGTCATCTTGGGCTTTGGGAAACACTGATCAACGTTTTTTCACCATTTTCTGACATTTTATAGACCAAACAACTAATCGATTAATCGTGAAAATAATCGACAATGAAAATAATCGTTAGTTGCAGCCCTGTCCTAAAGGTGTTGGATGGGGTGAAGTCACATGTGCAGGCCAGTCAAGTTCAGTCAGCTGCACGTGAGCATTGTCATGTTGAAACAGACAGCTATATAGCTTTTGGCTATATAGTGTAATTTGGTTCCCCTTATGTAATTGTGCAGCCAACTTCCCCTTACATTAAACTAACTTTAGCATTACTGCATAATGAATCACAGTGAACCCAACTACTTATAACATATGAATCACATGAAAACAGTTATGTGGAAGTGATCTCTAAACACAGGAACTATAAAGTGCCGGAACGCATTTTCTGACAGGACAGCCTTTATAAAGTGCAACTAATGACATTACTGATAAATCCTTTAAAATGGTCTGAATAGAAAGTGGCCTAAATGTCTGTATTGTAATGCAGTAATGCTGAAAAATTAGTTTCACTGATAGAAAACTGAGACAGAGTTGAGGCTGAGGCGATGTCTAACCTAAAACCACAAAAATAAAATAAAAATAAACAAAATAAACAAAGCATGCAAAGGGAGTATAACTGAAATATAGTTTTAGTCACCAAAAATCAATTATTGCCTCAGGAACACTACAAAAAGACTGCAAATTCTAATCTAAAAATGTGCATTAGAGACTGTAAATTATAATTACAAAATGTGCATGAAAGACTAAATTATAATCTAAAAATGTTGCATTAAAGACTGTAAATTTTAATCTTAAAATGTGCATTAAAGACTGTAAATTTTAATCTTAAAATGTGCATTGAAGACTGTAAATCTTAATCTAAAAATGTACATCAGACTGTAAATTATAATTTAAAAATGTGCATTAAAGACTGTAAATTTTAATCTAAAAATGTTCACTAAAAACTGTAAATTATAATATAAACATGTGCATTAAAGACTGTAAATTATAATTTAAAAATGTGCATTCAAAACTGCAAATTTGAATATAAAATGTGCACCAAAGACTGTAAATTGAAATCTAAAAATTTGCATTAAAGACTGTAAATTCAAATCTAAAAAAAATGTACATTAAAAACTAAATTATAATCTAAAAATTTGCATTAAAAACTGTAAATTCTAATCTCAAAATGTGCATTAAAAACTGTAAATTATAATCTAAAAATGTGCATTAAAGACTGTAAATTACAATTTATTAGAAAAGGGTGCCAGACGGATTATTATATAACAGTCAGGGTTGCCAAAACACATAATTATGGCAGAGAGATACTACAGTATAAAGCACAATTACTATTAATATTCTAATATATCTAAACTCACCTGCTCCAGTGCTTCAGCCTGTTTAGGACTGAGGTCTCCGACTCTTCCGCTCATGTTTGCGATCAGAAGATGCAGGAGGACAGATGGAGAAGAAGCTCCTTCAAAGTCAGATTATCAGACTGACGGACCTTAAAGAGGAACCGCACCGTCACCGTTAACCGTGACAGGCTGGTTTCTGTCTCTAAAGCCTCTCTAGTGATGCTGCTCCGCGGCTGCAGCGTCTGTCCTCCTCTCTGTCAGCTGCACGCAGGTGATAAAACAAACCGTCAGAGGATGAAGAAAAAAAGGTAAACACGACACCAGCAACGCGTTAGAGCTCCCGACCAATCAGATGACTCGGCCAGAGATGGGAGGACAGAACAGGAGCATCACTTGTGTCAAGAAGGAGGAACCAAAGCAGGATAAATAGATAGGGCGAAAAAAAGCTTTATTGTCATCGTATTAAATACAACGAGATTCACAGTTGCCACTTCTGATCAGTGCTTTAAAGGTCCCATATTGTAAAAAGTGAGATTTTCAGGTCTTTTACATTATAAAGCAGGTTTAAGTGCTTTATAAATACTGTTAAACTATCAAAACGCTCAATATACGAAAAGTACACACAGCCCGTATTCAGAAACTGTGCGTTTGAAACAAGCCGTCAGGATTTCTGGCCATTTGTGATGTCACAAATATACAATATTTAGACCCTTACACAGTTTTAAACATAAACATTATAAACGTGTCCCAGTTTATTCCTTATTTTTTAACATTACAGCATGTAAACATGTTCTAGTAGAAACATAAAATACAAGTATGAACCTGAAAATGAACACAATATGGGACCTTTAATACATAACATAATACATCCTTGGTTGCTACCGTTATTTATCATTATTCTACTATTAAAGTCGCTGGATGGTTCTCCACGAAGGAATTGACTTTCTTTTTGGTTTTGCTTCCTGTGTGTGTTATTCGAAGGGAATGGTACCTTGTCAAGAACAGGCTTTTGGGATCTCAAGCATCTTTCTAAGAGGATTATCAAACATGAAAGATGCCCAAACTGACAGCTCATACAAACGGATAAGTGTGGGCCCAGTCAAATTATCACATGTTAAACTCATAAAAACCTTCCAGTTTTGCTAGAATATTATCAAATGCTTGATTTAACAAATATAGTCAATAAAATGCAAGATAATGCAACTCAATTGATGAAATTATGAAATTGAAACTTGCTCCACTGGGTTTTTAGCACATTTGGCGAAATTGTGGACAAACTATGGAGTGAATCATCTCCAATTAAAGACGATAGACAATCTTTGGTGTTAATCCAAGAATCTCGCACATGCGCACAAACAACAACAAGAAGTATTAAAAACTGTTTTTTGTAGGTTTGTTTGTTTCAGTGATTGAGCTGTTTCCATCAGCTGCTACCGCTACTCTTTAAGACTAATATTTTTCATAGTTTAGCCAAATGTCCTAAATACTAAGTGCAAAATGGAACAAGTAGCTTTACAGGTTGATTGGTTCCGATTTCAGAGTTTACTCACACACAATATTGGACTATAACAGTAAAAATGAAGTACTCCTCGTGTTAATAGACGTGAAACAACGCTCTGAAGGTTTTACTCACGGCTCCAGATGTTAATTATAGCGGGTATGAATCCTTTAAATCGAAGAAGGAAGTATGGGACGTTACTCTCTCAAGTTACTTCTATACTCTTTGACGCAACGGTCAAAAAACTGTAAATTAGCTATAACGATGCATTAAAGACTAAATCAAAATCGAAAAATGTCTATTAAAGACTTTAAATTATTATTAAAAAATGTGCATTTAAGACTGTAAATTATAATTAAAAAATGTGCATTAAAGACTAAATTATAATTAAAAAATGTGCATTTAAGACTAAATTATAATTAAAAAATGTGCATTTAAGACTAAATTATCTAAAAATGTGCATTAAAAACTGTAAATTATAATCGAAAAATGTACATTAAAGACTCCAGATTATAATTAAAAAATGTGCATTAAAAACTGTAAATTATAATTTAAAAATGTCAATTAAAAACTAAAAAAAAAAAAGGGTAGCACATTTTTGCCAAAATTGATTTTTATTTGCCTGAATGCGGTATGCAGTTATCTAAAACAACTATATTATTTTTTTATTTATTAAATTATTGGATTTAATTTCTATACAAGATAATGATCCTCCCGCTACTTCCGGTTGGTGCCGGAAGCTGTCTTCCGTTGTTTACATTCTG
>CAKAKQ010012911.1:0-10380 GCA_916700675.1 Helicolenus avius | reverse complement strand
GTTCTGGAGGTCGGCCGGCTGCGCTCTCAAACTGTGCAGCAGCTGGTGACCGAACTGATCAGCAGGATGGAGATCAATAACAACAACACCCATATTCTGTCTGAACACACACACACACACACACACACACACACACACACACTGTGTACATATTTGATTGTTATATTTACAACATTTTTTAGAGCTTTCTCGTATTTTATCATCCGTCATTTTATACTTTTGCTGTAATGAAAACTTTATTTATATCAACATGGTGCCTAATAATTCTCTATCAGGGTACATTTGAGTGTAAGTATTCATGTATGATATTTTATTTTAATCCTACAGATTAATATAACGAAGACCACTGTGACTGATGGTGCTTTAATATTCAAACATATGAGACAAAGATTTTTCTAAAGATTCTTCTCTTGTACATTTTATTTTATAAAAACATTCACTGCCTTCTTGATTAATCTGATTAAAAAAACATGCTGACAAACGTTGTGCTTCCTGTTTCCTGCTTGTGTTGATCAACCAGAGCTGACTTGTGTTCAGCTGCAGTTCCTCTAATGTCCACTAGATGCTGGTGTGATAAAACTCTCACTGTATTGAAGTGAATGGGAAGAACTCACAACTTCTCTCTACAACATGGGACTCCTTAAAAATTTGATATCTCACTCAGGTGGGCGTGGTTTTTCAGGATGTAGCAGTGCACGCTTCGGCGAGCTCCGTGACCGTCTCTAAGCCTTCAGTCCCTGCTCCGAGTGCACATTCATGAGTTGCGTTACTTTAGTACAAATAATGTAGGTTACTACTTTTAATTTGCATTATTCAGGCATGCTAACATTAGAATGTCATAACATGTGCTCCATATGATGAAATTTACTGGCAAGGTAACTGTTAACAAGCTACTTTAACAGGTTTCTTTTGTAAAGCCTCACGAGCAGAGCGCTTTGTACCAGTAAATCAACCTAGCCTATTGTTAACGTTAAATGATATAACCCTAACGTCACCAGTTTGTCAAGCAAAATGAATTGCTGTTCAATTTAATAATTTTATTAAATTTCAATAATTTTATTAAATTGAATAACTAAGACAGAAATAAATGAAGGAAACCAATAAACAGTATTTTGATTTTGAAATGACAAATTATGAAATGGCAAATAAAAAATGATAGCCTATTTAAAAACTGGAAAAAGCCATGAAGTGCAAATTAAGCGCAACAGTCCTTTGAGTGAAATGCAAACGTTAGCATGCCAACATACTGATGTTTTTAAGGAATAATGTTTTCCATATTCAACATCTTCATGTTGTATGTTAGCATGCTAACATTTGCTAAGTAGCACTAAACACAAAGTACAGCTGAGGCTGATGGGAATATCTGTCAAATACCTGTTTCAGTTACCTGTCTCATGTACTACTGTCACGATATAGCGACCGTTTTATAAAAATAACTTTTTTTAATCATATTTGTTCCAATCTCGCCTACTTCAGCTTTAAAGTACCAAACATAAAAGTACACATTATGCAGAATAATGTATATTATTGGATTATACTTATTGATGTCTTAATGTGTTCATCACTTTAATGTTTCAGCTGGTTAAGCTGGAGTTCATTTTAATGACTTTATATACTGCTGGGTAGTTTAATCTATAATAATACATCATTTATTCGTTGATTATATTTTTTATTCATAATCTGAATCTGTAAAGTAACTAAAGTTATTAAATCAATGTAGTGGAGTAAAAAGTACAATATTTCCCTCTGAGATGTAGTGGAGTAGAAGTCTTCAGAACATGGAAATACTAATACTCAAGTAAAGTACAAGTACCTCAAAATTGTACTTAAGTACAGTACTTGAGTAAATGTACTTAGTTACTTTCCACCACTGAGTACATGTTATACTGTTGTGTTTTTCTAAGCATTCTTTACTCTTCCTGTTGGAATAAAATAATTGTTGATTATTTTAATAATTAATAACTATAATAATTATTTAACTGAAAAGTAGTAATGTGTTTTTGATACCTTTACTTTTTTTGCATTAAATCATACCGGGATGTTTGCTGAAATTGATTGGATGTGGCACAGCCCTACCTAGAAACATTTACACCAGCCGCCACTAGTTACAATTAACCAGAATCAACTGATAGTAGAATAAAGTGACTTACTGTGTAGTTTTAAGGTTTACTGCAGCCAGAATAGAAATGTTTTCTGTCAGTGGAAAGACAGAATATGTTTGTGCTGTTTATTCAACTCTGATTGGTTTAAGAAATTAAAACAAAACAGAATGTTTTCTTTCAACTCTCTCAGAATGACAGGCCTGAAAACAAACTGTATTTATTTCAGACTACGGGATCCCAACAGGAGAGGCAGGTGAGTTAAACATACTAATCAATACATGATGGAAGAAGAATGATTTACAATGACTGTTACTGGTACTCTACTCTGACTTTATGTTACACCAGAAGCTGCATCTCATTTCACGATTTATTGCCTCCTCGATCCTCGATCATCGATCCTCCGGATATCGAACCCAGCGCTCCTCTTGAAGGACGTCACAATTTCTAAAATGCATCTCGAGGATCGAGGAGGCTTGCTGGAGGAGCAATGAGCGAGGATACACCAGTGTTTCCTCCACTGGAGTCTTTTACCGACCGACACGCCCCCTTATTGGATATATCGATTAGACGCTGCGCCGATCGGACTGATCTGATAACTTTACCTCTCAACATCACTGGAGTTTTATACCAGAGTGAAGACAGATCCCAGATTAACAGTTTCATAGTTTAGTTGTCTTCTGATTCACCATCAGTGTTAACTGAAGGTGTGAACAACAAACAGACCATGTTGATGGTGGAGTGTTCCAGCAGCAGAAGGACCTGCAGGATCTCTGCTTCACACACTGAGGTGGCTGAAGGAGTCTGTTACTTAAAGTCAGGCTGGACTGGCCATCTGGCATACCGGGCATTTATCCCGGTGGGCCGACGTCCTTTTCGGTCGACGTATGTCTTTTTTTGGCCCATAAAACAGGTTAATCGGCCCATTTCTTTTCCTTAATTGACACTGGGCTGACCCAATGGCTCAGGCGGCCACAGTGAGGAGGCGATGAGAGAGATGAGGGAGGAGCTCTGTATGTATAATCCTAAAAAAGAGACAGCAGGGGCAAAAAAATGAATTATAACTGATGAATATTAGTTTATACTAGATATTCACATGCAGAGTTTATGTCAGAAGGGCAAATTATTCAGTTTTCTTTCCTGAGATTTAAAGGTAAAATTAGAAGTTTAACATAAATTGAGTGGTCAGAAGACTAGAAAAGCGCTATATAAATGCAAGTCCATTTATCAAGTCCATTTACATAAAAATGCTGGTGCAGTGTACTTATGATTTTGTTATTTTCATTGTTTTAAAGTCACCAGAAGTCAGGAAACTAAGTCTCTGAAACTCAAATTTTTCTGGGGGAGGATCCTCAAACCCCCCTCTTTGGTTTTGAAATCCTCCTTATTTTTGAGGTCTCAAGGTTGGCGAGTATGCAAAACAACCACATTTGAAGGGATTTCCTCGAACAGAGCCGTAAAAAAAAAAGTGGTACACACAGCACAGATAACCGGTGATGGGGCCGGTCTGGGCCAAAATGCCAGGGCTGATTATTTGCCCTAGTCCAGCCCTGCTTAAAGGGGTTTATAAGACCTGACAAACGGACCTCAAACAACTTTCTTCATTTATTAGAAAGAGTTTTCTTTTGATGATGTTATTTCCCTCATTGACTTTTATTAAGGATACAGTTAAAGTCAGAGAGAGAAGCAGAGTCTGTCTTTTACACCTTTCACATAATTTATTCTCATTTCCATTCAGTCACATGTGAAGCTGATAATTCCTGAGCGTCGGGTTTGATATGAGTTACATCATTTACATTTTCCCTCAAGCATTCAGACTAATACATCATTTCTGCTGTCAGAATATCAATAAATACTGACACTAATAATGAATAAATAATGTAAAGATATTGTTCCGGTAAAGATGGTTCCTGGTCCTCTAAGCAGGACTCAGTCCACAGTAGAAATACAGACTGCAGCTGTTATTCATGTGCAGGTGTTTGTTAAACAGTGTTGGAGAAATTATTTAATAAGTCTCATTTAGTTAAGAAGCAAATACCATTTATTAAGCAAATGCATTTGGGTCCATACAGCAGACAAGTCAGTGTACAAAGACAGAGCGCTCCCTCACTACATCATTCTTTATAATCTTGATTCAGCCTTCACTCCCCTTTGTGACCCACACCTTCTGCCCTGCCTCTAAGTGGAAGATTCATTAAAACAGTTACTGGTGATTATAATGTTTTGAAAGAGTGCGGATGCAAATATGATAACAAATGTATCTAAACTAGGACAGTCTCTACTTTCCCAAAACATTTGGATAAATCTGAGTACACAAACGCTAATACAAAGGGAAATCGTGTTTTCTCTCACAACAGGTAACAGACTACAGAGAGAAAACACTGCTGCTCTACCACTGATAATAACTGTCTTTATTGGTATTAGTACAGTTCAGACATAAACAGCTGTTAAAGCCGACTGACAGCTGATCCAGCTGTGATCAGCTGCTGCAGTCATCAGAAACGGACGTCGCTTCACGTGACGCTTCAGAGGAAACAAAGTCTCATGTCTCTAAAAACATATTTCCTCTCTTCCTCTGTCCTCGGGTCTTATCCTCGCCTCTTCTGCTCGCATCTCCCGTGTGTGGGACTAAGACGCGAGGAGATGAATCGAGGAGAGGAGTTGAGGAGAGGAATCGAGGAGAGGAATCGAGCCGTATAAAATCGGAAATGGGAAAGGCCTGCTAGTGTGAAGTTCTGCTACTGTCCTGTAGAGGCTGCTGTGTTTATTACAGCCACAATATGAACAACATCCATTATGATGATTATTTATCTATTCTCCATCTTTAAGAAAGCATTTCATGTAAAGAGCATTTTTGTGACGAGAACAATGTTAGCCTACTGAGAAAACACTCTCACCTCAAGGTCCATGTAGTTGTTCTGGGGCTTTCTATCAAATCACACGATCTTCATCACCAGTTGTCCTGGAACTGTAAAAGTTAAATTTTAATTTTTCATAAGCAATTTAAAGAGTCCTTATCTACGGTGGCTTAAAAGCTGAGGTTTAAAACTCTTCTTCTGAGGAAGATTGTGTGATACAGCTACTAAACGGACCTTGTGGTACGATTATTTTTCTCAACTGCTGATATCAAGATCAAGAATAAACTTCAAACTTCAATGTTAATCTACCTTTTTTCTTCCTAAACAGGTGTGTTGTGTTGAGGAGCAGAGCCGATCGCTGCCCCCTGTTGTTCAGATATAAGTGTGACAATGGACCTTGCACTCTTCATCGTGTCCCTGGTGGCTATGCTGCTGGTTCTGATAATTCTGATCGTTCTCTGCTACATCCTCAGACGGAACAGATTTAAGTAAGAACTGACAGCCGCCTCATGGAGACATCAGCAGCTCAAATCTGCTTTCAAAAGCTGCTGATTCAAAGTTATTTTTATTCACATTTAGCTGACTGTGGATTTTATTAAGGTTTCAAATCTGTGTTGATTAGCGTGAATCCGGTTTCCCCTCGGTCACAACGATTGTGCTCAGTTATGGACCACAACAACCATACCAAAACCCTTTAGAGGAAGACGTCTCGGTGCAGTCATAAACAAACTCTGGAGCACTTCATTTGTGGTAATCTGACTTCGAGCCAACACAAATACAAGGCATACTGTGTATGTTTGAGCGAAATCAACACTTGCTCGCAGCTAACCGGAGAAAGAATCAAGGTCTGACCTGGACTAGCAACTAACGAACATCTACCAGCTTCTACAAACAACACGTAAAAACACAGAAAACCTCAAAATGTTATCTGTCAGCAGGGGATCTGACTGGTCGCTGAACAGTGCCGTGTTACAGTAAAGAAACTGAGGCAACAGTACTTTGAGTTAGATACATTTAACCTTAACCCAGAACACAGGACCCTTTTCCTGACCAGAGTGAACATTCTCATCAATCAAGGGAAAATGCAACGAGACAACAACTTCCCCACTGATTCGGACCATAACAAAGTAACTAGATGTTTGAAAATGCCCTAAAACGAGTTTTGAAGCATCTCTCTGGGTTCTGATTCCTCAGAAACCTCACAGAGCTGCACATCTTATCAGGACAACCCGCTCGTGTCATGATCAGAACCGAGGCAGACAACGCCCAAGAGATGCTGGACCGCATGCTGGACCGAGTCTATCTCCAGCAGGAAGTTGGAGACGAAAACGCTGCGCCTGATGAGGAACTTGGAGGAGAACATAGATCAGGTACACGGTCTTCAATAGCTTCAATCTATATAATCACACATCAAGAAAACATTAGAAATAGTTCAGTTATCTTTTCTATTTCTTTTAGATGTTGAAATGTATTTCTGTGGGAGTAACAGCTAAAGTTGAAGCACCAAAAACAACTAAAAATGTATTGTCAAATTATGTTTAGAGCACTGAACAAAGTTGAGGTGGCAGTTGTAACAGAGACGCTGAAAGAAATCTGAGTGGCCGATGAAATTTGCGTCAGTTGAATTGAAAGTACCAAAATGAGTTTAAGAGTCTGTTAAAGTGCAAAGACTGAAAGGAGTTGAAGAGTCGTTTGAAGTACTCAAGCACTGACAGGAGAAGTGTCGGAGACAGAAAGCACTGAAAAAAGTTGAGGTGTCAATTGAGTTGAAGGCACTAAAAGTAGTTAAAGTGTCGACTAAAACAGGAACACTGACAGCAAACTAAGCATCAGGTAAAATCTGTGTCAGTTGAAGTGAGAGTGCTGATAGTGGCTGATAGTAAATGTAAGAGCAAACACTACAAGGAGGTGAATGTTGGTTGAATTGAAAGCACTGAAAGGAGTTTATGTGTCAGCTAAATGGACAATGCTACAACAAGTTGGAGGCTCAATTAAAGTGCAAGGACTGAACAGGGTTGAAGGGTCAGTTAAAATACAAGCACTGACGTAGTTGAATTGTCAGTTGGATTAAAATAAATTAAAGGAGTTGAGGTGTCGTTTGCATTGAAAGTACTGAAAGGAGTTGAGGTGTCAGCTGAATGAAAAATACAAAAAAACATCTATTACATGTCTGTGCTTAGAGGGATCCTTCCTCTGTTGCTCTTCCTGAGGTTTCTCCATTTTATCCTGTGAAAAGTTTTCTCTGGAGATGTTCCTTATCTGATCTGAACATGACTCCAGTTTTAAGTTATTTGACCTTTGAGATGTTCCTTTTTCCTGAGTCATTTTCAGTTTAAAGCCACTCTCTTCCTTTCAGAGACCGAACCATCAGTTCAGTCAACAGCAGCTTTACCTGATGGCACTGCACTGGCACTAACTACATACATAACTAACTAGAGACTTAACCTTTTCTATTTGGAGCTCTGATAAAACTGTGATAATCAGAATTATCCAGGTTTTATGTAACTTTGATTGAAGCTTGACAGATTTGTTTCTCTCCTGCAGCCACCACGAACACCCATCATGGCAGACTGTGGGGCTGGATGACTAAAGGTGAGAAAAAAGGAATTTCAAAAGTCTTTATGGATCAAAACTTACATTCCTATTGACGCAAAAAAAAAATACATACACTATTAATAAACACCAGCCTATAATATTACGGGATTATTTAATTAAAAAATATACTTAAGTATGCATTTGCTTCACATGATTTTCATCATTACATTTTCATCATTGTGTACTTTTTTATTTATTTTGGTAAAACTTGAATCTGAAACTGAAGCCACTCCAGCCACTCCAGCCACTAGGCCTTATCAAACCGACGTTCAAGCCAACGTACACGCCGATGATGTCTCCAGTGATGGCGCCATCAGCAGTGGGGGAGAAGAAGAAGAGGAAAAAGAGGCGAAATCTTAAAAGCCACAATCTTAGAGATAAATCAACTATTAAAATAAAAGCCCTTAATCCTATATTATGCATAACATTAAAATACCCACTGTCTGAAACTGTCAAATAAAACACATATGTTTAATAAATACTAAGTATGTCTGAAATCAAGACCACTTTGTTTCAAAAAACACTATCATTGTAAACTGCATATTTGCTGTGCAAGAATGGAGACTTCGAGACGCAGACACTGTAAACAATTGCTGTTAATTTACAGCAGGATTTCAACAGTATTAACCTGTTATCGCTAAAACAGTGCTTTACTGTCAATACAAACAAAAACCTGTTAAATTACGCTCATAGGCCGTTTTTTAACTGAACCATAATGCATTCTTAAAAAACAGCCCTTTACTGCTGATCAACTCTCTAAAGCATCATCAGTAACAGTTCCATGCAGTATTTTTTTTATAATTTTGGGACCTGATCTGCACATGTGAGGCTTGTACATTGTACATAATTGTAAAATCTGTGAATTAGCTTTATTGTTCTTCACTCACATGTTGTTCTGGTTTGCATTCTGTGCTTGTAGCCAGCTAGAGACAGACATTTTGGGAAAAGTGTCAACAAGTCTATTATAGCCTTTTTCCTAACAAGTGCCTTTAATTGTATTTAGTGTGACTATTCCTATGTATTTAACCTGCTATGTCTATTCATCTAGGCAAAAAATAATGTTTATTAAAATGTATGTTAAAAATACCTAAATAGTGCATTAAAACAAATCAGTAAGATAATGTAAAATAAAGGTGAAAAACAGCTATATAAAAAAACAAAAACCAGTTCAAACTGTATTTTTCATTAACACTACAAAGCTGTAAATTTCAGCGACAGTATAATAATGTTAATTTTACAGTAACATAAAGGCAACCCTGCTGCCAGTTCTTTACTGCTATTTTACTGGGAAATTCTTAACAGTGTAGCAACAGTAACTAAGGGTGAACGGTCAGCTTTTCTAATGGTAGTATAACCGGACAAAAACAAAACCATGTATACAGAGAAATTGATTAGTTTTATAAAGCAACTAAAAATGAGCAGAGAAACTCAGCGGATCCTCTCTGTCAGTCAGTGATATCGGTCCACCTGCAGAGGGAGTGATGGAGCCGCTGGTGGAGCTGGAAGCAGCTGGTTGGACTTGATAGAGGGGTTGATGATCAGTGACTGGCTTCTGAGAGGAACTGTGTTTTATGCTCACTGGATTGGAGGAGGTGATGGTGATCTGGGAGGAAACTCCCCCTCTTACATTTTAAACTTTTAAACTGAGGGGGTGGATAAAATCTAAACATCTGTGATGTGTTGAGTTTCAGTAAGAGAGACACAGAGGAAGTGATGTGAGTTTCTCGTTAATCTAATTTTCCATGTCAACTCATGCCAGGAAAGGCAGAAGGGTGGGGAGGGGGGGGGGGGGCAGATTATGAAGAAGAATGATCAAAATCTGTCCAGCAGAAGCAGAGATATCCTGACTTTTAACCTAATATGGATCAAACTCCAAAAATCCTTTCATTGGACCCTCCTAACACCGACATCTTTCAAACTCCACACCTCCAGTTTCTGAAATCATCAGTGTTATTTTCTCAGAGTTGACAAAGCTCTAGAAAAAGAAGACATGTCTGTTTATACAACTGGCTGAGTAGGACTAACCATGACCACTAAACCGACCTTCATGTGTAAAATTAGCGGAATGCACCTTTAATATTTCAAGCTAAAATGTAATGTAAAATGTAAATCTGCATAGAGATTTTGTGAATCATTCCTTAATGCATTGATATCATTGAAAAGAGTGAAAATACGACACAAAGTAAGGGATACAGCGAGCCGGTCATTATTGTGAAATAAAACCCGACAGGGCGATGTGGACCCTGGCGTGAAGCATCGCCCTGAAGTGGTTTATTTTATAACAATGACCTGCTACCTGTCCATTATCCCACTTATTACACGGATACTTACTTAACAAATCAATAATTTGACCCAAAAACTGTCCGCCAGCGTCCAACATCAGAAGTGTGTCCATAACGACGGTCTGTTATACATAGCAACGGTCTCCTATAAAGAAATAACAGACTGTACAAAACCGTGATTGAGAATCCGAATTGAAAAGCCGTGTAATAAACTTTTGTAAAAACTGCATTGACTTTATATTTGTAGTGAGAAATTGTTTTTCTTCCATTCACTTCAATTCAGTCAGTGTTTTATAATCTAGTGGACATTACAGGAACTGCAACTGAACCCACTTGAGCTCTGACCTCAACACTCTGATCAATAGTCAATACTGTATGGAAATACTGGATTTAAATGTTTGTTGGTCAGATAAAGGGACTTGACTGGTCCTTCGTCAGCTAAACTGGCATCTTTGTTGTGTTGAATGATGAATCTTACTGCTTTTCTTGGCTAGACCCGCCCTGCATAGCATTCAAGCACTAGGGTTGGCCAGGCGTCCATGCACG
>CAKAKQ010012901.1:1220-22373 GCA_916700675.1 Helicolenus avius | reverse complement strand
GCAGAGAGATGCTTAACTGCCTCAGCAGGAACATCAGGAGCGCAATTCTGCTAGCTGTCCCCACGCATATGGCCCTGTTTTTCATTTTTGGGGTGTACACAGTGGAAAGGAGAGGAGGTAGAGCCGAGGAATGGATGAGACAAGATGGAAGGATAGGTTGAAAGAGACGGATGGACAGGAAAAGGGAGACGGAGAGACGAGAGAGACTGAGATGGAAAACCACAGTGGCAAGAAATGAGTAATTGAGGGAGACAGAGGGAAAAGGGTTGAGAGGGTGTGAAATGCGAGAAGAGAGTTTAATTTGTTTTTCGGCAGTGTCGTGCCGTCACAGAAATGTGTTTACCAGCCCCTACTTTGCCATTAGTGACACTCCGGCGCTCCTGTAGAAGAAACCAAATAGGTTCATAACTGCCTCATGTATCCTCCAAATGTCCCTATAGCTCTCCGTCTGTTGGACTGTGTCCGTCCGTATGTCTCCTCTCCTCACTTCATCCATCCCCCTCTCTCTGTCTGGCTCTCTCTCTTTTTGTGTGTTTTTTCCTCTCTTGCTCTCGTCTGTTCCCTCATTGTGTGCTAAGTCTTTCTCCACGTTTGAACCGCTGCCTGTTGTCGTGATAGAAGGCTGACCCAGAAGTGCCACGGTGCAATGAGGGGTGGAAGGATGGAGAGCATGTAAATGAGAGAGAGCAGGACACATGCAGACACTGTGTCCCATTTTAGGGGCCACCTCCTTTGACAGATGTGGCCCACCATGTTGTAGCCTCCCAAAATGTGATGGTCTACACAGATTCATAGCAATATAAGTTTCTACCCTTGCCTCTCAGAAACCTAAACTAGTCATTGTCAACTTGTAAAATAGAAAATTGTAACGTTACTACCAGGAGGTTGCACCCTAAAGGCCATCACAGAAATAACAAGACCAAAAGCCGTTTCTCACCAGTGCGATGTGAAAATGCCGTGTGGGAATACGGAAAATCTAAATTGCAACTATGCACACCGGTTCTGGTGCGAATTATCACATTGCCGTGTTCCATTTTCATCAGTGAGAACGTTAACCACACGTTACATAAACTAATTGGACCCCAAATTTGATGCCAAAGCTAATGGTAGATGTTGTGGCAAAACCATGACAAATATTGCCCAGAAACCCTCACAGGTACTGCATTTAGCATAACAAATATGCTCAAATCATAACATGGTAAATGTAAGACCAACAGGTAACAACAGCTGTCAGTGTGTCAGTGTGCTGACTTGACTATGACTTGCCCCTAACTGCATGTGATTATCATAAAGTGGGCATGTCTGTAAAGGGGAGACTCGTGGGTACCCATAGAACCCATTTTCATTCACATATCCTGAGGTCAGAGGTCAAGGGACCCCTTTGAAAATGGCCATGCCAGTTTTTTCTTGCCAAAATTTAGCCTAAGTTTGGAGCGTTATTTAGCCTCCTTTGCGACAACGTAGTATGACATGTTTGGATTCCTTAGGTTTTCTAGTTTCATATGATGCCAGCATCTTCATTCTAGCTTTAAAACTGAGCCAGCTACAACCTAAAAAAAATGTTAAAGAAATTAGTGGCATCAAAATGAATTTGCGTTAACACGTTATCGTTATTATCACGTTAAACCTTGACAGGTGTATTTTTGCTTGCATGCTTTTCATGTTAACAGTCCCGAGTTCTCCACCACCGCGGTGAGCCATCCTGTCTAAAGCAGCCTGGAGGTGAAAGGTGTGACTACACTGACTCTCGCTGTGGCTGCTGCTAAACTATTTAAAGGTGTTAACTTCCTCCCGTATTCTGGTGTCAGACCTGTCGGCTGTGAGCGCCGCTCAAAGAGCGAGACGGAAAATACCCTTAGTTAATATTTTAACAGCTGAAAGAGTTGGAGATCAGCTAGAGTGACAGGTACATGTAAGGCAGATTGAATCCAAGTGTCAATACTTGGAAGAGAGTCGGACCAAAGTGTGCTAGTCCGAGGTCTTTTTTGAGTCAACACTCAGCATCGCTGTGTTGACTTAAAGATGTTGACCTGAGGGACAGAAAAATAATAGAAAAGACAGAAAAAGACAAAGGAGTGAGAAATATGGTAGAAAAACATCAACGGAAAAAAAAAATCTGTTCTGTGGGTGTGTGTCGCCATCTGCGCAAGTCCATGAAGTTGTGTGCTTGTGTGTGCATGTGTGTGTATTTGTGTGTGTGTGCCTTGGGAGCAGCTTGTGAATGGGAGGCTTTAGGAGGGAAAAGTTGGAGCAGAAAGCTGCTGGAGGTAATCTTGTGGCCTACAGCTGATAACAGCTTTCCACCTGGAGCCTCTTAACAAATGCCTGGACCACCATCAATCAACCAAATGTCCTTCAGAGAGTGTTAGAGAGAGAGAGAGAGAGGGAGGGAGAGAGAAAGAAATGACGTAATGCAATGTTGAGACCAATACTGTATGTATAACTACAATCATTGAATGAGCAACAAACATGAAACATTTTAAGATTTTCACACACTTGCGCTACTCCATTTTAAGGGGAACACCAATAATTTAATATGGCAAATGACAGGAATTACTACGCAGCCTGTGAAAATAGCTGTATAGGGTCTTCTGTGGTCCTTGAGGGAGTTTTATCAAGTCTGAGAAAATTACTTAGGTGACATCCCTTGGGTATCTCAGCTTTGGCTTGAAAATTACAAATTTTGACACAAAGCCCGTGTCACAAATTGGCTGTGTGGAGAAAAAAAAATAAGGGATATCTTTAAACCATTATTTACCATTATTTTTAAAAATCTCCTGCTAATAAAGGCACGAATATGCTATTGCTGGATCATTGAATCTTTCTGATGTCAGGATCTGGGGGCCGTGTCCTTCACCCCACCGCTACACTTTTGCCCTTAGACGTTATTGGGAGACTCTTTGTACAAATAGTTCATTTTAAGCATACCCTGGCCTTAAAAAGTGACTTCAGATCAGCTGAATATCTTGTTTTTGCTGGCCTTCAGTGGTTTAACTTCACATCTTGCTGCCGTGATGTACTACAGGGTGTGTCAGTACACCGTGACATGAGTGTGGTTACTGGTGCAACCAGTCATTGTTGTGATAATGTTTGTCTGACATATAAAGCTCTAGATAGACTGACACGGCCAAAACAAGCTTCTCCTTCATTTTCTTGGTAACCGTGGTGACGAATCCCGCCAGATGATTGGTTGCCTGAAAAGGAGCGACGGAGATGTCATCAGCACTTTTCCGAAAAGTTCAGAGATTTTCAAATAGAAGTGCTCCGAGGCGAGGAAAAAAAATGTCAAAGTGCTTAGAAAATGACGCTCTCTACTCATTGAGAACAATTGAAAAAAGGAAGCTGGCGCTCAGAAAAAAAAACGCTATATGGTGGACACAGGCCCTTACAAACTTGTTTTAATTGCTTGAAATCTCTTTTAACTGTCTGGTCTAATATAATGGAAGTCCCAATCCGATCTTAGAGATCGGTATCAGGGCTGATCAAGGAATTGTTTAACTAATCGGCATCGGCTATATTGAGCGTGATACGATCCTTCGTTTTACGTCATCCGTCACACAGGTGTTTTTACTCGCGAAGCTTTCATGCACAGCAACGCAACGAATGCAGCCACCATCAACTCTCCAACTCTCCGTTGTTTATTTGTTATTATTATTTTACCTAATTTATGCACACTCGTTTGATTTCAGCACAGTGTGAGAGTCTCTGATTGATTTTAATCTGCACTGTGCAGCTGTATTATCTAGGAAAATAGAAGTATCGGATCGGGACTCGGTATCGGCAGATACTCAATATGAAATGACTCGGGTCGGGATCGGGGGCAAAACAACTTGATCAGGACATCCCTAAATGTAACACTGGAAATGCATGCAGCTTTAACCCCAGAGTTGACTTGGATGCACGTGGCGGTGGCACATCAAATGGCCTAACTTTGTGTGTGTGAGTTTGTGTGCGTGCACATCTGTCCGTCTGTTTGGTCCTGGCCTAATGGGCTTCAGCCCTTGCATTGCTGACAGAAAATCAATGACCCTCTTGGTAGGCTCAATACTGCTACTGCTGTGCATCGCAAGAGAGAGAGAGAGGGATAAAGGCTGGTGGACGGTTGACCAACTGTAAACGCTATGGATTCATGTCCGTGGCTTATGTGACAGAGATGTCACACATCTACTTTCACTGAATCTTGATTTCCATTGTGAGTTCTAATCTTCTAAGCTCACACACAACCTTGTGGACTCAGACAACACACAGATTAGTGCAGTGGATGCACAATGCCATCTGTATTTCTGAAAAGCATTAGGCCAGAGACTTCCAGCACAACGTCCCACAATGGGGTCAGGTTAACCAGATTACGCTCAACTTTAGAGAGTCATTAGAGGAGGATGTCAGAGAACAGAGCGGAGAGACACAAATGAGGGAAATGGAAAGACGACATCAACACAATTAAGTGCAGGTTGTTCACAGTCTCGTGGTGCATCCTGGCAGTCAAATGTGGTTCTTCTTTCTGAATCTGAGGAATGTGGGAGCTGTGTGAAAATCCGCAGTGGAGGTGTGAGGACTCAAAGTTCAATTTGAATTTTAAGATGAGAAAAAAATGAAACTTTAATGATCCCTGTGGGGGAAATTAGTTTGGTGCAGCAGCAAAAAGTAATATGATTCAACAGCAAAAAAAGACTATATAGAACATATTAAATAAGCAATGATATGGCAGAGAAAATAAAAAATGAAAGATATCAAAAGCTAAGTATAGAACATGAACCGACTGAGCTTCTGTTATTGCATTTACTTATAGTTTTCATACAGATAGCATGGGACTTTAAATTACATCAGAAATATGTGTTTATTTTGTTTGTGTGTTTTATATAACGTGTGTATGTGAAATGAAATGTAATGATTCAGAGTTTATTCTTGACCTTGGAAACAGCTGTTGAGAAAACGGTCTCAGCACAACCTCCATTTAGTAGCTTTTCTGGAGCGTTTAATCCTATCAGATGATACTCATCGACAGATGAAGAAAGAAATGGAAATGTGAACATCTACAGTGACATGACAACTGAGCAAACTCCATCTGCTGTGTTTAAAAAAAAAAAAAAATTTTAGCAATTTGACAAAAAACTCTCAAGGGCGAATCACTACATTTTCTTTGAGCAATCTGCTGAGAAAGACCATGAGATGTGGTTAAAAGCTAGTAAGTGGACCTTGATTTAATTTAGTGTGTGTGGGTGTAATGTAATGGATGAGCCTGTCCTGAAAAAAAACACAACACATGTTTAACCGAAGGTGCAAAACAATATGTGTTTATTTTCAAGTGACAGAGACCTTCAGCAGCTGTGGAAATTATGAGTCTTGTCTGTCGAGAGCAAAGGATAAAATAGTGACACTATTGTAGAGCCACAGGGGAGGGATGTCATCGTGGTTGGATGGGTCAACAAAATGTTTGACTTTGACACAGGAGACTCTGTTGTTTGCTTCCTGTTTCCTCTTGACAGTAAAAGTGTGTCTTTTTTAACCGTGACATTCATTTTTGTGCCTAAACCTAACCAAACCTTTAAGGAATAGTTTCGACATGTTGGGAAATACCCTTATTAATTTCTTTGTGTATACTAAAAGTATAGAGATTGTAATTTTTACACTTCATATGTATCAAACAAACAAGATATAACATGTTAATTAGTGATCTTTAAAGGTGAAATATCTCCCCTTCAAACAGAGCCAGGCTCGCTGTTTCCCCCTGTTTACAGTCTTTATGCCAAGATTAATCTCTATAAACAGATGCTGCATTCATATGTAGGCAAAGGGACCATATTTTGGTAGCATTCTGGTTTCCGTTTGTAGTCCGAGTAGTATTGACCAATCACATTCAAGCAGGCTTTGGTTGAATGCAAGTAAACAGTCCGTGTAGAGAGCAAAAGAGGCAGCACGCATCAGCCGAAATGCAATCCCGGATCCCACCGACAATTATCTGACGTTGATTTAGCTTTTTATTGGTTTATAATGATCTTGTAAACCGGCTACTTTTGAAACAATCCACTCATAGATGTCGTTTCTCAACTCCAGTCTTGCATCTCAAGTTGCTAATCGGACTGTAAACAATAAGCAGCGCACAGAAGAGGAAGTCTTGGCCCGGATATCCACTGGCTACACCTAGAGGTGTAATAAAAAATCAATACTCCCGGGCCGCTATTCTGTCTTTCGGAGGTTGTAGAGGGCTCAGTTTTAGAGCTAGAGTGAAGCTACTGAGTGAAGCTACTGGCATCATATAAAAAAAGAAATACCCTAAATTCCCGTTGTCAGACCCATAGCCGAAAATGTGCTAAGATAAACTAACTGCCGGCTGGCTACATATTTACTAAAGAGCAGGATCAGGAGGAACTGAATTTGGTTCTTGATTAATGAAACAAAATAGAAAATAGAAGAGAAATTAATAAAATAATAATAAAGTTTGAGCATAATAAAATGGAGCAGACTGAGGTGGATGGAGGCAGGAGGACAGAACCGCAGAAACACAACTCAAGAACCAAAAACGTCGAGGGCAGAGGCGAATCAAATCAGGCAGGAGGTCAGCGGAGTCCCTCAACAAGCCATGCTGTGTGGATATCCCTGCGAAATGCTGGATCACATGGTAATCTCAGTTTAATACACAAATCCCCAACCCCAATCCAATCAAACCTAATACCCCCGCTGGGGCCCGGCATGGCAGAGCCCACCAACCTCTCCATCCCTCCCGTCATCTCATCGAACACTGACATCGCCTCACGGTAGAATATCCCTGTCAACTAGTGTAAGTGTGTATGAAAGGATTTAGGTTTGGTACTAGAGAGTGTTTGGATGAAATACACTACAACACACTCAGATCAAAAGATAAATGTAGAAAGCATGAATTTAGAGAGTTATTTTCATTCATGCAAATGTACACACACAGTCTTAGTAAAATAAATCATGTAGTGTTTAAAAAAGACACACCAAAAGGGAGAGAAATACAGAGAGAAAGATGGTGTGTGTGTGACTGAATGCGTGTAATGCCCAGCCGGCGGTGTTTAATGCTGTCCCAGAGGGTTTTAATCCAGATTATCAGGAGTATAAAGTCACTGAGTCTCCCTCTCAGCTCGGCCTAGCCTACCGCTTAGTGCACACACACACGCACACACACACACTTTGTCTGTCTTTCAATCCCTTTCACACACACAGACACACACACACACACACACGAGGGGAGTCCCTGTTTTGGATTATCCTCTAGGGGGTGCTGTGTATCCAGACAGGAAGCGTCGTCCGGTTGGTGTGTTTTCAATCCTGACACAGTCGCCTCACGGATGCAGCTCACCCTGCTGCGTAAAGACCTCAGATCAACTGCACTCAGCTTGACCTATTTCAACATATTCACAACGTTATTGTTGCTTCATTTGACATTTATATGATGCCTTCACCCCGAGAGATCCTCTGTTGTTTTACACAGCGTGAACCTTTGATCCTGTGATACGGCAATCAGCGCAGACGTCTATATCTGTGCCGTTCGCTCGTGGCTCCATCGACAGCCCCTAAACAACACGGCTGGGTTTCACATCCACCTTCGAGACAGCTGCTCTATCATTTACTTTCGGCGGTGTGATCTGCATATCGCCCAGTTGGTCTGGATTAATTTCAGCGCGTTTAATCTGATGGTGGAGATTGATGCTTGCAGCGGGGAAGGCTGGTCTGTGTGTGCGTTTCCTCATATTTGCTCGCTCACTCACACGTCCCAGTGACAGGCAGTCTGATTGGATCACAACCAGTCATTTTCCACTCAAATAGACAGCAAATGAAATGTCTCTGCTACATGGAGCGTCGCTGTCTGGTCAGAATCCAGGAGGAGCATGTGGCCTTTCGTCTGTTTTCCTTTCTCAATATGTATATATTCTTCAATCTTTGTCCCTCAGTTCGTCTTTAGCTCTAATCACGCTTTCTCCCCCCTGATCGTCTTGCTTTTTTTCCTCCCTCTTTTGCATTCTCCCTGCATGCATGTTTCCTGGTGCTCTGTAAATTAGGCTGAAAATGGAAGATTAACCTCTGGAGATGAGAAGCTTCCTTAATGCGCTCTACTCCTCTCCGCTCCTGTTCTCTTTTCAGTAAACCACTGCATTACAATATTATTTAATGGGAGCATCTAATTGGAATCAGCTGGAAAGCGGAGAAACTGGGTGGCCAAACCTTTTACGAGGCAGTGAGATTCAAACATGGAGGATTATGCTCATTAAGAGACTGTGCCGCTGAAGTTATTTTGCGTGTAATCGCGTGTGTGTGTGTTGAGTGGACCTTGTGCTTCCAGTGGAAGAGGGATCTACAGCAGGTAGCTGCACTCAAAGTGACAGAATACATTTTGGACCAATACCACAGTTGTTTGGCCTCTAAACACTTGATTCATGCTGCATTATAGTCATTTTTTACTGTCCTTTTTTGGACCTCTAAGAAACAAGATTCCACCCACCTCAGTGATATCGTTGAAGGCTTAGACAACGCTGTGCCAGCTAACTTCCTGTTTGGCATACAAGCTTCACCACGGTTCCCACTGACACCAGGATGAGTAAATACATCGTGTCCATGTTTGCGGATCCTTTAAACAATTACAAAGGAAGTGTTTTTAGCAACTGTGGGCGTCCTCTTCTGCTCCTTTTCAGTGTGAATGTTGCAGTGCTTAAATCAGAGCGTGAAGCCTTTCTTTGTTACTCTCTTTTTTTCTTCTTCTACTGTACAGTTGGGCAACTGAAAGGCAGGACGGTGATTCACAAACACGTAGAGGGAACTTGTAACTACGGTATTGCTGATCAGTATTTCACACAGCTGAATTAAAATAATTGTCAGCTTGCCTTTGCTTGTTTTTTTTCTAGCACATGGTTGCCCAAAGTGGGGCCCGCAAGCCAAAGTTGTCCCGCCATAAGGTTTAATTTGGCCCACCAGATGTTTCTAGACATTTTTTTCCCTTTAAATTAAAAGACCCTCGGGATTGCCGATCCCGACTGTCTTTACTGTCTCTCGGAGGCTGCAGCAGGCTGTTGTAGAGTGAAAATACTGGTATCATATGAAACTATAAACCTTAAAGAATCCATTGGTACCAAGCATGTCATGCTTGGAAGGAGGCTAAAGGGGTCCCTTGACCTCTGACCTCAAGATATGTGAATGAAAATGGGTTCTATGGGTACCCACAAGTCTCCCTTTTACAGACATGCCCACTTTATGATAATCACATGCAGTTTGGGGCACATTTTGAATGCAGTATAAATGTCTCATTTTCACCTGTTTTAAAAATGGTGTATTTGAATATTTCTGCATACTGGGGTGTTTAAAGAGTCTTGGAATTGCATAAATTGCTAGCTAACAGCTATTAGCATTTAGCTTAAAGCACAGCTGTGCCTATACAGCCTCACAGAGCCGCTAGCATGGCTGCAAAGTCTTGTTTTTCCTCCCATTTAAGATTATTTTCACTACATTTCGTCTGTGTCATTAGATAGCTGACAGGAAACCAATCGAGGACATCGCAATTAACATCCTAAGCAAGTGGGTACAGCTGTTGTCATTAATCTCTTTTGTTGAATCTGAACCAGATTCTTGCAGTGTGTTTGTGACTTACTAGAACTCAAGGTGTGCACGTACATACATACAGCTAGTATGTGAATGCAACTGTTGTTTTATTTGGGGTGTTAATATCCGTTAAACGCTTACAGTAACATAACGGCTCACGTATTTCTCATCACAAGTGCAGAAACAAACCTTCAGGTATCAACACACAAACACCCGCACACACGCACCGCTCTCAGGTTATTACGGGCTGTCATTGTTTAATTCTTGCTCATTAAATGCTCCAGACAATGACAAAGCGCCTCATTCTCTGACAGCCTCTTTGTTAACCCTCTCCCTCTTATCTCTTTCCGCCTCCCATTCTCGCCCCTCTCTACTCCGCTTTGTGTCTATTGTACGACACTCAAGGACGATTTGACGGCGTCCCGAGCCACCACTTAAACATCCCTATTCATCTCGAACTAAAACCTGCGAGAGAGAGAGAGGGAGAAATACCAACTCAAAAGTGTCGAGAGAACAATTTGCAAAAGCCTTGGAATGTCAGATACCACTTGCCACTTACTGGTAATATAAAACTTGCAGCGATGGAGACAACGCTGATGGCATTGGCGGCAGTGACAGTGGTGATATAAGATGTCATAACCTCGCGTCCTTGCGCCGCGCGTTCCAGGACCATCAATCTGCTTGACCTTTATCCAGGACTCAGGCCCGTCACACACTCAGACCCTTTTTCTCAATTTATTTCACTCTCTTCAGACCTGCCTTGACAATGATTGTTACAAAGAGTTTTGGGATGTGTGTGTGTGTGTGCACGAGAGAGAAAGACTGAGGAAGACGGAGAGACAGAGAGAGGCCGCCCCTGAGTGCATTCACGTAAGAACCGCAGCCACTTGAGAGCAACGGAGCACAGAATAGTGAAGATGAGAGAAAATGAAGAGACAAAAGCACTTCCCTGGTGTAATTATGCTTTCATTTCATGGCCAAGTATCCACATTATGTGCCCTGCATGCAGAGACGCTCATTAGAGTTATTGCACACCAGAAATATAACTGGCATCTGCCAGTAGAGAGCATGAGTGTATGTAAAGTGAGGGTAAAATGGCGAAAATCATTTCAGTAAAAGACGTGGAGGTTATAACTGAGTGGCGGTGTCTTCTTGCTTTTGATGAACTGTAAAGTCTGAGCCTTGAAAAGAGAGCGCTTTTGCTCGCAAGTAAAAAAAAACACCCAATTATTCTATATTTTTTAAACAAACAGGTGTTATAATAATGGTTTCAGCAGTTATGTGCTTTCCTTTTATACCAGTAATTGTTTTGTTCGAAAAAGAGCCTTCTTTCTTGTCCTTTCAAAGGGTTTATATCACATTTTCGGATCAGAAAAGTCTCACCCGTGATGCTCGTGAAAGGAAAACACAGCAGCAAATAACAAACCTTCTCAAGGCATTACCACAAACACAAACAAAGCTCAAAGCGGATCGGCAGAACTTGCACTACTTCAGTGCACAATTCCCCCTGCATCCCCCTCTGCTAGTAAAGCGGCAGCATCCTGATGCTCGGATCAATGTTGCAACAAATAACTGTAATGTGTCCGACTGTGAGCGCTGTCATGCCCTACCTGATGCACTGTTGAGGAGGAATGGGATGCTAATGTAGTTAAATCTGCTCACTCATTACTGCAGCAGGGACTCACTTCATTAACAGCCCCCTGCTAATGTGCCACTCTACTTTTTTTGTGCTTTTATGTGTGTGTTTGCCAAAGTCTGAGTGTTATCTTACAGTGAGACATTAAGAGGCAGAGATGGAAAGATGATTTGTGTGGGAATAGATAGTCTCTGTTGTACGGGCGTTTGAGTGCAGCTATATAGATGATAGGGTGTGCTTTTGCAGCGGTACTGAATGTACAAAACATAACACTCTTTGAAATTTATCAATCCACATCTCTCAAATGTCTCAAACTTTAAAAGTCTTTGTCCAACTCTTCATCTACGCCTCCCCCTTTTGTGAGGAATAATGACTTTTACCTAGATTAATCTCTTAATTTATGGAAAGAATAAGGACCATTAATGTTTTGTTTCTGCTGTATCAGTGTATATACGGAGTTTCTTTTCATCAGCGAGGCCACACAGAGTGGTTTTACAGCACAAGGCGGAGGTTTACTGTCAGTGACACATCCTGGGTAGCCTCTCTGCTCCACCTTCTTCCCCCAATACACTGCCGCTACTTGCAAACTCCACACACACACACACACACACACTTCTCTCACCAGTGTCTGGGATTCCAGCAATTAATGGGGCGGTAAATGAGATTGTTACTGATGTGTGGTAGCGAGGTGAGCGAAGGTGTGGAGGTGATGGAGGGAGACAGGAGGAAGACAGAAGAGAGCCAGGGGGAGGCAAACGCCGTGAAGATGTTGTGATGCAAATTAGAAACTTTTGCATGATTCAAATTTAAGTTAAAAGTCCTGAAAATTGAGTTTTATGTAACTTTCATATCTCGGTGAAACAGGCGTGCAGCAGTGAAGCCAATGCTGAAGTGCCTTAAACTTGCATTCTTTCTAATAGCCAGCAGGAGGAGACTCAGTTCATGAAAGTTGATTATAACCTTTTTGGTCGCCTATGTCTTATTCAGCATTCAGTTGTATGTAGCTCCACTCTCTCAGCCAAAAACCAAGATAGCGACAGACAAAATTGCGAACTCAAGACTCCAAAACAACCGTCCACAAACCAATGGGTGACGTCACAGAGACTACGTCCACTTCTTATATACAGTCTATGGCGTGCAGCTAAAACACTTGCAGACAGCAGCAACATCAATGCTTCAATAGTAAGAACACTTTACGACTCATGTTTGCGTGGGCTCTGAATGATGTGTAGTAAAATACTTTTAAAAAAGTTCTTTTACATTGGTTATATAACTCTCGCCATAAGTAAAATTCTACCCTCTGATACTCAGATATATTGAAACCGTCTGTGATGTTAAAGGGATAGTTCAGGTGTTTTGAAGTTTGGTTGAATGAGGAACTTATCCCTAGTCAGTGCATTACAGTAGATGACGGTCGGCATACTCCCAGCTTGGAGAAGCAGACAGTATTTACCGCACCAAAGCAAAGCAATGTACTGCTATGGACGACGCCGGCAGCAAAACGTATTTTAGCCACCTAAAAGAAAGGCCCACCTAAAAAAATCTATATATCTTCTATATAATCCATAAAATCTTTTATTGCTCTTGCCAAAGCAATAATTTTACCACGCAGAACACAGGAGTTGCTGGTCTACCGCTGCCTCAATTGGTTAGTTTTTTTGTGTTATTGTGTGACTTTGGTTAGTTCAGATTCACCAAAGTCACACGATAGCGCAAACAAACTAAGTAACTGATCGAAGCAGCAGTAGATCAGCAACCCCTGTGTTCTGTGAGGTAATATATATATATTTTTAATGGAGTCGGTTGCTTTGGCGAGAGCATAGATGAATACGACTTCAGTTCCCCGTCGGAAACATAGACCGTATAGCTGTCTCACGACAAGGTAAACATGCAAACATATTCTAAATATAGCGTACACTTAAACTGATACAGATTTTATTAGGTGGACCTTTCTTTTAGGTGGCTAAAATATTTTTTTCTGCCAGCCTCGTCCACAGCAGTACATTGCTTTGCTTCTGCTTCTCAAGCTGGGGGTGTGCCGACCGTCATCTACTGTAGGTTATACAGGTTATACTATGAATAAGTACCTCATGCAACATCACTTCAAAACACCTGAACTATCCATTTAAAGGCATATCGTAAATAATCCGGTGATTATCCTGAAATCTACTTTTGTGCTGAATCCACTTTCCCTCAGCTGCCAAATTCTGCTTCAGGTAGTGATTTTCTCCAACATTTCCTGAAATGCCTTCTGACAAACCCCAGAGACCCGGGGTAAGCTTGTTGGCTGACTCTCCATGTAGTGGTGGAGAGTGATGCTGTAATGTAAGAGCAGGAGTGTGAGTTTTTCCACTGAGGACAAATTAAGCTTCAAATCTCTTCAACTCAAAAACCAACAGGTGTTAAGGCTCCAATGCATTATGGTCCTCATGTTCTATTTTCAGTGGAGAAATCAGTCTTCTGTAATGGATTTCTTCCTGTTTGAGAAGTATAAAACTCTTGGTTTTAGACTCCTTCTCGCGGGACTGGCTCTTACATTTACCAGTGATGTTTTGGAGCTGAACATTTTGCCGCTGTACCCATCCATGGGAATGTCCTCCCATGATGTCATTACTGTAGTTGGCTAGAAAAATACACCAATTAATGGAGGACGCAGTGTTTTTCCTTTAAAATGAAACTGATTTAGCTTGACGATGATCACACCTTTTCTAGAGGTCTCAAGTTCTGCCTTTGCTCCCTCCCTGCAGGAGGGAGCAAACACATCCTATTGTCTTTTCACTCATTATACATATTATGACCCACATCCTCTGACAGCGAGACTGATCTGAATTGCTGATTACCTCTGCTTCTCCATTTGTCTCCCTCATTGCTGATCCTCAGCGACTGCAGCAGTGGCCCTGGAATACCATGCTCCAGAAGGGAGAGAGGTGTGGGGGGACAATAAAGGGGGGTTGGCCCTGTGCGACGACGTCCCCCCTCAGGGGGCTTATTTTTCCTGCAGGTGGATGGTGCATCAGGAGGAAAAGCTATCCATTTATATCACTTAATCCAGAGGACACACTATTAGAGCGCTAGACGGGGAGGAAAACACACACACACACACACACGTACGTGCTTGGCCACTTGCACACACACACACACACACACACACACACACACACACACACACACACATACACACTCATGCACGTCTACGCACAGACAGTAAAACACACTTACAGGCACAGACAACACACAACACACAAGTACGCCTGCATATTTGTACAAACTTTAGCTCATGTCTACACAGATCTGTCACAGACAGCACATCTTGTAAGTCTTCTTAATGCATGTGTGTGTGTGTGTGAGTGTGTATATATCCGTATAGTAATGCAATACAACATGTCATCTTCATGTCATTAGTCAAGGTACAGATTTGCATAATCTGCCGTGGCTTCATCCTATAATACACCTTTAGCAATTTATTTCATTATATTCTGTGATTTGCTGTTTAAACTGTGAAACAGTTTTATTTCCTGTTATTCTAGACCCTCTATAGTAGTTTTTAAAGATTTTTCTATGTTAATTGTTTAGGAAAAGTAATGCACTGTAATTTGCATATATCCCATAAAACCAATTCATATGTAATGCACGTAATCATGAACCAGGAAGTGTAAAGAGCGACAAACGCTGTGTAGGGAGGAGGTGGATGGGTGGTTCAACAAACACCAGACTTTCGCCTGGGAGACCAGCATTCGTACCCTGGTGTTCACACCCCATATGAAACCAAAAGTAAACGTTAATTTATTTGTCAGGTAACTTCCGTACTTAAGTTATACTACTTCCGTAGTTATTCACAAACTTTTCCTAAACCTAACTAAGTAGTTTTTTCATGTAACTTCTGTACTAAAGTTACGCTACTTCCGGTTTTATTTGAACCCAAACCGTGATCTTTTCCTAGACCTAAGTAGTTCTATTTTGAAAAGACTGAAGCAGAAATTGACACTTGTTGCTGGACATATGTAAGAAAATGCACGAAAAGTTATGTTGTGACTTAAATCTTAAATCGTACGAACCGTTGTATATGAGGATACGTTGTGTTATAATTAATCGTGATTAATTGCATGATTGTCAATGATTAATCACACATGAATATGAATACATGAATAATCGCGATTAATCACAAATTAATCACACATTTTTATCTGTTCAAAATGTACCTTAAAGGAAGATGTATCAGGTATTTAATACTCGTATCAACATTGGAGTGGGCAAATATGCTTGATATATGCAAATGGATGTATATATTTACTATTAGAAAAATTAACAACACAAAAAAATGAAAAATATTGTCCAGAAACCCTCACAGGTTCATTTAGCATAGAAAATATGCTCAAATCATAACATGGCAACAACAGCTGTCAGTGTGTCAGTGCGATGACTTGACTATGACTTACCCCCAAACTGCATGTGATTATCATAAAGTGGTTATTTTCTGTAAAGGGGAGACTCGTGGGTACCCATAGAACCCATTTACATTCACATATCTTGAGGTCAGAAGTCAAGGGACCCCTTTGAAAATGGCCATGTCCGTTTTTTCCGTTATTAAGTCCTTTGCGACAAGCTAGTATGACATAATCAATGGATTCCTTAGGTTCTAGTTTAATATGATACCAGTATCTTCCCTCTAGCTTTAAAACTGAGCCTACGACTTTAAAAATCGCATGTTGCGTTAATGCGTTATAGAAATTAGTGGTGCTAAAATGAATTTGTGTGACAGTGTTTTGACAGCCCCAGTAATAACATGCATTAAGTGTGTAATTTTTATTAACTATGCAGCAGAACCCCTCCCCCCCAGCCGCGCTTTTCTTGGATGTATGGCTGGCAGTGCTGGTTGTTGTTTTTTGTCACCGTGTCTCTCAGTAATCTTTCGGACGGCACACAACAAATGTCTTCAATCTGCTGTCTAATCACGGCTCAAACCAGGAGAACAATAACATGCTGACATTATAGAGCAGATTATGTTGAATCTGCTCTGCTCTCACGAGGCTCTGCCGATCTGTTTCACCACTGTTACTCTTCCACACTGGAAGGAATAGAATAGGATAGAAAGGATTTTTCTTATCTTGCAGATTTCTTTAATAACTTCTGTGATTTTGTTCTTTTTTGAGTTCAGGTTCTTAACTGTAAAACTCATCAAGAAAAAAATGAAACCCCAGTAACTTTTAGAAACTAAAGCTTCATATTTTACAAATAGCAATTATAATAAGCTGAATTTCAAGCTATGTAATTTAGGATGAAAAACAGCCATAAAACAGTCTCAGAATAATTTCACCCACTGGTTTTGTCATTATTCCCCAGAAAGATGGCAGTGTTCGTTTGACGTCCCATTTACAATTGACTCCCACTGTGGCTGAAAATACAATCCATTTACATGAACTTATCAAATTTCAAATACGCACGAAATGAATGAGAGTCGTCTATGCATAATACATTTAATATTTAAAACGACTGGAACCATATTTTATCTATATGACCACGCCTTTGGCATATAACAACCTTTCCAATCTCAGCCTCGCAGAATCCGGCTGTCACTCAAATGATATTACTGCAGTCTCCCTGCAAAAATATCAAGCTGGGAGCAGAATCAATTGGTTATGGCACGAATGGTAATGATATAATCAATATGCATCATGTTCTGTGTTTTAGATAAGGCATTTAATCATACTAATGACTATTCTTTAAAGTGAGTAAGTGGAGCACGATGACACATTTCAAATGCTACACTTGTCCTCTCATTCCGGTTCGGCTTGTGCGGAGAATTGAATCTCTTCAACTGAACAAATTGACTGTATGCTGTGAGCGAGGCAGCACTGTGACCTTTTCCCAAACTGTTCCGCAGTACAGCGAAGCTCCGGTTTGATATCTACTGTGTACAATTGAAAAAGATACCGGTTGAATAGGCAGCCCATTCCTCTGACTCTACCGCAAATAAATCTATATGTCCTCCCTCCTGCCCCTCTCATACCTTTCTGAATCCACTTGCAGGAGACCCCAACCAATAAAACCTGCTCTTCATAAGTCTGGAGGGGATAGGCGGGCTAAGTTTTGGGAAATTGCTGAATGGAAAAGGCAATATATGGCTTAAAGATAAGAGGGGGCAGAGGGACTAGCTGCTTAAGGCTCTGATTTACACTCAGGGTGCAGAGACAGGAGTGAGGGTGGGGGGGGAGGCCCTGAGCTAACTGGCTGCTGGCTGCAGACATTAGTATGTGCTTGGTAATTTCCATGGAAGGATTAAGAGACAGACACGTAAAGGGCCCCCACCCCTCCTACATAAGAACAAGTTTTTGGTCGTTTTGCATCTATTCGTAGTTGTTTTGCGCCTCTTTTTGGTTGTTCTGCATCTCTTTGTAGTCGTTTTGCGTCTGTTTTTGGACATTTTGTATCTATTTGTAGTTGTTTTGTGTCTCTCTTGGATCGTTTTGCATCTCTTTGTTTTGAGTCTCTTCTTGGTTGTTTTGCATCTATTTATAGTCATTTTTGTGTCTGTTTTTGGTAATTTTGCATTTATTTGTAGTCGTATTGCGCCTCTTATTGGTCGTTTTTATCTCTTTGCAGTGTTTTATGTCTGTTTTTGGTTGACTTGCATCTATTTGTAGTCATTTTGCATTTATCTGTAGTCGTTTAGTGTCTCTTTTGGGTAGTTTTGGCTCTATCTGTAGTCATTATGTGTCTCTCGTTGGTCATTTTGCATCTATTTGTCGTTTGTGTCTCTTTTTGGTTGTTTTGCATCTGTTTGTAGTCATTTTGCGTCTCTCTTTGGTCATATTGTATCTATTTGTAGTCGTTTTGCACCTGTTTTTGGTCGTTTTTATTTCTTTGCAGTCGTTTTGTGTCTGTTTTAGGTTGTTTTGGCTCTATTTGTAGTCGCTTTGCATCTCTTTGTAGTCATTTTGTGTCTCTTTTTGGTACTTTTGCATCTCTGCTCTAGTTTTGTGTCTCCCTTTGGTCGTTTTGTGTCTCTTTGTGACTTCCCAACAAGAAACGTTAGCAGTAACTTTAAACAGAAGCTCTGGCCCAGGGGCCCCCTAACCCGTTGGGCCCCTGGGCCTGTGCCGGTAGGCCTGTTCAGTAATCCGTTCATGGTAATTTCCATACTATAATGACTTATTCGTAAGATTAAGGCTAGTTGACTGACAGATTGTGCCTGAAATGATTCTAAAAGAAATGACAGCTCACTCAAGAGTGAGATTGTTACCGGCAGACAAGCCTTAAAGCTATAATTTTTTCATCTGTCAGCTTCTTTTATTCATTCGCCATCTCCATCCACCTGTTCAGATAGTGTCCCTGTCCCCATCCGTCCTCCAAGATGAAGCAGAATTCAATGTGACATCCTACAAACATCCAGTGACGACCAAATGAACAGAAATAAGGAGAAAAATGGGCCAGAGCCTAAACGCCAACAGGTTTTTTGAGGTGTCATGTTCAGTTCTTCAGCCCTCAACCTATTTCTCACCATTTCTCTTTATACTGTATATTGGACGATAAACGACATGACATTCCATCAGCATATTTCTACACTCGCACGATGTGAGCATATCTGTGTGTGTGTGTATGCGCTCTCTTGTGCATATATATGTTTCAAAGTTGATTGATGGATGGGTGATGACAGGGCTGTCATGCAAGAGTTGTCATGCATTTTCTTATTTGTCTGCCTAGAAAACGATGCATGTCTCAAAGTGATCCCCACTCACTCACACACACACACGCACACACAGAGATCTATACTTGCACATGTACACATACATCCATGCCGACGCACGTAAAGCCGCATGCACAGTTTTGTGTCTGTTGTGTCATGCTGGGTGATGTGTTAGTGCTGTGTTAGCTCCCACTGGCAGACAGGAGTTTTCCACAAGGCAGGAGACTTAGCCCCGGGCAGAAGAGAACAGATAACGGAGCAGGGAGGGAATAGGGACAAGTGACGGGTATAAGAGAGGAAGGGAAAATGGGAGATGGATCGACTACAGAGCACCAGGCAATCAAAATGAAAAATGCTTAAGGGATACTACTGCTAATAAAAAATCAACTTGAAATATTGGGGATCTGAGACTAAAACCCCTCGAGTCATCACAGAATTCACACTCTTGGTTGTTGAGTTCATGCTGTGAACCATCTTTACCATGAGTCTGAGATGGGAAATGAACAGTATCCAATTAGAGTGCAACAGGCAATTGGTGGCAGGGAAAGAGGGAGGAGGCAGAAACACATATACCGTGACTTCTCATGTGATTTCGGTGAATCTCATAATCATTCGCTCCAGTCACAGATCTCTGGAGTTTTCTTGTAATCAGTACACCTCATCTGAGATCATTTGTGTCATTTGTGCAGCCTCATGTCAACATGACAACAGTCTGGGACAAAAAAAAGTCTTGTAGCGTGAAACACTGCAGCAATTCTGATATTTTGAAAGTGTTGTAGATTGCACCAGCTAACAGAGCTTCAGAAATGTCAAACAAAATCTTTGCCAAAACTGCATAGAGAGTTTCAATCCAAGGGAAACACCCTAAAGAAATCTTGACAATATATGCCACACACAGTAATGGCATTAAAAAGGCACTTTAATAAAGTTGTGGGACTAGGAGTTGTTGGAAACAGATGAAAAGAATAGTCAAAATCTACACAGCAGAGGCTGAGATGACCTGACTTTTAATCCCTGTTGTCGGTCAAGATCCAAAAACACTGGATTCTCCAATTACCATAATGCATCTCGTCTTTCGTTAGACCCTACCTGACTAGTAAATGCCTACATCCTTCAAATTCCACATTTAACACAGGCCTTCTGTTATGAAGGTGGAGTCTTAAAATGGATAGTTTGGGTGTTTTGAAGTGAGGTTGTATGAGGTAGGAGTTACCACAAAGCAATGTACTGCTGTGGACGGGGCCGGTAAAATGTATGTTAGCCACCTAATAGAAAAGATCACCTAAAAAAATCTATATCAATTTAAGTGTAAGTTATATTTGGAATATGTTTACCGTGACGTGAGAAAGCTGTACATCTATGTTTCTGACAGGGAACTGAAGCCGTTATCAATGCTCTTGCCAAAGCAACCAGACTCCATTAGGAAAAACTGTAATTTTACGGGAGTTGCTGGGTTATTATGTGACTTTGGTTGGTTCGGATTCACCAAAGTCACACTATAGCTCAAGCAAACTAACCCCCCGTGTTCTGTGAGGTAAAATCACACGTTTTTTCAATGGAGTCTGGTGGCTTTGGCTAGAGCATAGATGGATACAACGGTTTCAGTTCATCATCAGAAAGACGACAAGGTAAAGCGGCGAAAATATTCTAAATATCGCATACACTTAAAGTGACAATGACTTTATTAAGTGGTCCTTTCTTTTAGGTCACTAAAGTACGTTTTGCTGCTGCCCCTGTCCACAGCAGTACATCGCTTTGCTTCCGCGCGGTAACTCCTGTCTGCTTCTCCAAGCTGGGGGCGCCGACTGTTGTCTACTGTACGTACTGTAAGTACCTCATACGATACCCGAACTATGCCAACTCAATCCGAAATAAGGATGATATCATCGGGGTTATTTTCTTGAACTTTAGAGAGCTCCCCTCAGAGCCCAAAAAATGACATCATACAACTATTTCCACAGGAGGAGTGGCACTCCTCGTGATGAGACACCTAATCATCGTGCCTAAAATGGGTGGAGTGCCCCAGTAACAAAAGGAAATTAAAACTGATCAACAGGGGAAAGAAAGAAAGTCTTTTGTCCTCTCTCTAACCGGCAGGTGAGCACAACAGCCAATCACGGCCCTGCTCGCCACAATCACATCTTTGAGAGGCAATCTGGCTCAGCTCGGCTTGGTCAGGAGGCGTATATGTTAAAGCACCCTGCTCAGAGAACTGTTAGCGTTACGCAGCGTATCGCTGAAAACACATCAGCGTCTCAGACACCTCATTACAGTGATGGGC
>CAKAKQ010012900.1:0-12842 GCA_916700675.1 Helicolenus avius | reverse complement strand
CCTCTCTTTATCTGTCTTTTCTCTCTCTCTCTCTCTCTCTTTCCAGCACTTCCACCCTCTCTCCCTGACACACATACCCACACACAGACAGCCTAAATCAGTTAGGGAGAGCCCGGCAGGCTGCCCCAAAGTGAGCGGAGCGTGACATCTCATTTTCAGCAGTAATACTGGGCTGATCCTGCTCCTCCCTTACAAGTTAAATGGAGAAAGAGAGCCGCATTAAACTCGATCATGACTAGGCACAGTAAGCAGGCATATGCATGTGAAAAAACACACATCCTATGAGCTTTCACTCAACGTGAAATATACTCACGCAGAGCATGTTTTGAGGGGTCGGAAAAAAAAAATCATCTATGTATTTTTTTATTTAAGATTTTGAAATAGATGTTTTAATGCCAGAATCGATATATTTGCTTCATTTGAGTCTCTATGAAGGTGGAAGGAGTAGCGTGACGTCATATCTGTTCCGTATCCGTCAACCAAAACAAACCTCAGCGAGCCGAGATGAGAAAGTAGAAAACGTCGGAGGGGTCTACGGGGATACGACCTGCACCCTCCCATGTTAAATCCAGCGTGGTAAACACTACACATCCAGTAAAGGATGGAAACACTTTGGGGTTCACATATTGACAGGAAAAGCAGAGCTAGACTTCTAAAAAACGCCAAAATATGTCTGAAAGTATATCCGAACAAAGGCTGAAAAAAGTAAGAAAAAAAGGCCAAAATATGACCGAAAAAAAATCTAAAAAAAGGCCGAATGATGTTCAAAAAATATCTGAAATATGGCAGAAAAAAAGCAGAAAAAATGCAAAAGTATGTCCAAAATATGGCCCAAAATATTTCCGGAAAAAAGGCAGAAATATGTTCAAACAAAAGTCCGAAATATGTAAAAAAAAGGCAGAAAAATGTCTGCAAAATATATTAAAAAAAGTGTGAAAAAGGGAGCAGGAAACGTTATCATATGGCGGTAAAAATATCAATAAATCCTAATATGCTTAAAAATTACAATACATATCGAATCGCCACAAAGTATCGCGATAGTATCGAATCGGTAGTTAGGCGTATCGTCACAGCCCTAGTTTTGCGTGCACCCTAGCGCTTGTTATTGTGGGCACACAAACACACAAGGTTTCAAGCTGAAACAGAAACAGATAAGAGGCGTCTCCCCGGTGTGCTCTCACAACAAAAACTAAATAAATTCAAGACTAAAAAAAAAAAAAAAAAAAGACGCAGAGAAGCGGGACCTCATTGAAGACGTGCGTTTTCTGGTGTTTAGTGTTTGCTCAGCAAAAATAAGCTTCACAAGAATCAAAGAGCAGATCAAACCGGAGCACACTTGAGGCCCACTTTGTTTGTGGTGTTTTGCTTATTTTCTAGACTTCATAGCACGACTATAAAAAGATTAAAGAAAATGAATGTCATTCCTCATAAATGCTGTGTAATACGGATTTTATATTCATGTTATTTTTTAACCCTATGGGGTTTTTTGCTCTGCCTGGTCTCCCTTTTGTAAAATTAACTCTAGAATCTCAACACTTTAATGCACAACCATGACATCTTTTCTTTTCTAACTTATTATTATTATTATTATAACCAACACACATCAAAAGATATTTAAACATTTTTTCAGAGAAGTCCTGGCATTTTTCTACAAAAAGTTAGCTCACAGAAGACTTTCATTGTTGGATTTATGACTTTTATGACGTCTTTGAAACAACCCTGTTGTTCCAAGCTGGATAACAAACCGTCTGAAAAGGAATCAATCGCAGCCGACACACATTAGAACGCTACGGTGGTGAAGAAGCAGCTGTAAGTTAAAGTCAGTCTCTACACCGCAGCGTTCTGGAGATATTCTAAAAATAATAACCAGAGTCATTTTCTGTCATATACGCCAGCGTTGACCTCAGGCGGTTAAGGATATGTTTTTGTACTAGCAGGCCGACTAGTGTTTCCATACCACGGGTCAGAAATGGATTTCCAAGGAGAAATTTCCTCTTAAAAAAGGACCACACCACGGCTGTCAGCTGAGTTCTGAATAAACATCGCCCCAAATGTGCTGCACAGTCACGCTTCAACCATTTCCATTTAAAGAAAAACTCCAAGAAGCTGTCCTCTGGGGGGAAACCCTCGGGTCAAAACCGTCGTCTTTCTACCCAGGATGTTTGAAATCCTAATGGCCAGATTTCCATTCAATTTGCGGGGGGATATATTCACGCTCCCTGGAGGAGGAATTCTCGCATTTCGGGTGAACCCCTCTCTGACCTTTAATGTCGAGGCAGCAATTTCCAGCTGCGCTCAAGAAAATCTGTTCTGAAATCTGCCAGAGAGCAAATGTACGCACTCCGGAGAGGATAAAGTCTTTTACACTTTGGAGTCCGGCTCTGTTTGATTTCATGTTGGAACTGTAGTGACCCAGTCTGGACAAACTTACATTTGTAACCTAACTGATGCAGCTCTAAGAACAGCAAATACGTATTCTGTTCAACAGTCACACAACAGGCTTTACACGCTATTTGTGGTCTTTGTTTTTCCTCACAGTTATTTGCAGTATTTGATGGCCTTAGACTTCCCACTTCATCAGCATGTGCTGCTCCCTCACCAGGAAATGAAGTATGTTTTCTATCTAGTCTCAATAATGGATGGACGCCACGTCTGACTCCACGCTGAGCTTCCAGTTCGTGTTTATAATAACCGGATTAGACACAAAACACATCCGTATTGAAACTAGCTCAAACACGTTACCATCACTAAAGCCATGGTCACACGAAGAGACTGTCAAAGACGTCACGACGTGGACTCTTCTCGTGAACACGGTAAACATTAAAGCGCCATATACAACGTTAGTCGGACACGGGCCCTCCGACTCGGAGCTGGTCGGCTCTCTAGTTTACGTTTTCTGAAGTGACACCTGTCTAACAATTCTCCCTCTCTTACAGATGTTCACTGTCTCTCCCTCCTTCTCCTTCTCCATCCTGCTCTCCCACTCATCATCACATCAAAGAGAAGCAGCTGCTGACTCAATGAGAGGAAGTGAATCAGTCCTTTTTTCCTCTTGTTCAGCTGCATACACTCACAAACAGAAGCCTTAATCATAGCCGGGGCGCAGTCAGCATTTCTACAGCCTCCACACCTTCTCCCGGGTCTATGGGTTACACAAATGATCTCGTGTGTGTGTGTGTGTGTGGGTGGCTGTGTTTCTGGGTTTGCACATTATGTGTTGTTCCAGACTTTGTTAATTGCAGCATTTGATCAAGGTGAGCGGTGAAAACTAACCTCTGGTTTCAGTACAAAAGGTGGACTCAAACACAAGACAGGCAGGATGGTGAAATGAACAAAAGGTGACAAAAAGCTGGTAGAAACAACCCCAAAACTGTCAGGAAACAGAAACAGAGGGAGCAGGAACACAAAGGGAAAACAGCATCAAATATACACTGAGGACAAGCCATGAAACAAGGAACCTGCCACGGGAAGAGCTCAGCACACAGACTTTAAATCAGCAGGGTGATCAGACACAGGTGGAACAAATCAGACAATCACAAACAGGCTAGAAAACTCACAAAGATAGGAACATGAGGAGAGTGAACTTTCAAAATAAAACAGGAAACAGACTAAGCACAGAGATGGGAAGGAGTCACCACAGGTAGATAACAGGAGCAAGAAGGATTAGAAAGAGGGAAAGAGAGCATGCAGATATGGTTATGGTATCGTTTAGTCTGACAGCATGTTGAGTCAAGAGCATCTGAAATGAAGCCCTTTCTGCTGGGTGTGTGATTATGTGTCAAACAATGGACAACGTGACAGACAGTATACCAGTCTGAACTTCATGCAGCTCAGAGCAGCAATTAGAGAGAAAACGTCTGTCATAGCCGGCCAATCAAAGCATCATTTACAGTGAAATGATCTTTTAAACATTCAGTCCTGTACTTTGCACGACCGTCAAAACCGCTGCATTAAAATGGGTCCTCAGAGTGACTGGTTGAATATTCAGCCCGTCAACGTCTGTCGTGTCGACACGATGTTTTAATGGACCGTCGATGTCAAGGGTGTGAGTTGGAGTAATAATATTAATCAACCGGAGTTCAACTAATGCATAAAAAGTTCAACTCCCTTTAGAGTTACAGTCCATCTAACTTAAGTCTTGCATCAAAACTTCACCTAACTTTTGAATGACCTTTTTCTACAGAATATTAGAGTTATTATAGATTCAGCATGAGATGATGTGAACATATCATGTGAAGATCATCCTGGACAAAGTCATTCAAAATATGTTTAAAACTCTTAAACTCTTCAATTTGCACAGCAGAGATACTTTATATCTTTAATTCTATTTCACTGTATTTTTTATTTTGTATTTCTTTGTATATAGAGATTTGTAAATGCAGTGTGTTTTGTACTTCACCCCGTGTTTTGTCTGTGAGTGATGCACGTTTTTGTAATTGTGTCTATCTACCTTACCTTACGTTTTGTTAAGAAACAAACTGCATCACAGATGGGACACCTTTTAGTGAAAAGCAAACATCAAACAATCTTAAATAAGGTAATCATAAATCATAAGGTTCCCTCCATAAATAAAGGATAAAATAGCAACACTGTGTGAGTCTATTCTTACACAGCCCCTTCCACCCCCCGCGACCCTGAATAGGATAAGCGATTACAGATAACGGATGGATCCGATGCCAGGTACACGCACATTTACACAAAACAAATCAGAATAAATCCAAACCTTCAAACTACAAGTAGCCTGCAGTTTGGAATTAACAGGACGTCACTTTTCCTGTGACTTCCTGTAAATCATTTGGCTGGAAACTGTCCGACTTGACAGCGGCTTTTTGTCTCCACCCCCCTGCTGCCGCCGCCGCCTGATCTCATCTATTTTCCAGCAGAGGCGCAGTTGATCTCAAAATTGTTATTTATCATGATCCGTGATATCTATATATATTGTCTCAACCCAATTATATATGTAAAATGTATGTGTTTACTACTCAACATTGAATTGTGTGCCATATGGTTGGTGGCGTTTCTCCAGGTGGGTTCCTGACCGAGTCCGTCCCCTAATGGCTCTGACATCTTTATCTTTAGAGTCCACATACTGCTCACTTCAGCAGTCTGACACAGAGCGACACAAGGAAGTCTCCTGCATGCATACTGTAATGGAAAATTACATTGTATGTAATGATGTCTCTTTATGCAGCAGTGGAAAGTTCCTGTCTGTGTGCTCTTGGTCTCATGTAGTGGGAAAGTACTTAGTGTTGACTTTTACTGGGACACTGTCTGAGTTAAACTACTCCTTATCTGTACAAAACAACTTCTTTTCCCACAATCCCTGTTGTAGATTTCTATATAGTCACATTGTAATAATCTCCTGAGAGCACTTTTCTGCAGACTTTGTGTGACTCTGTGTAACCAGTGCCTCTTCTTGCAAGAATAAAATACAACAAAGACATTTCATCTGTTTGGGATCTTGATTTCAACGTTCATTAGGACTCATCTTGGAATACTGAAAGAATTTCCATTACAATACTGTATGCTAACTCTTCCTCACAGCAAGAAATGGAATGAGAGGATGAAGTAATTAGAGAGGAGGAACCAGCATCATGTATGATCAAATGTAAAATGGACTTGTGAGCTCCAGGCCGGCCTGCTGTGCTTCCCTTTAGCCAGATGCACGGTGGTCATTAGGTTTTATTCTTATTACTTGTGTCAGGTGTGCAATGTGCACAACTATTACATGAATATGAAGAACTCATAAATTATGAAGCAGGCCTTCCCCCCCCCCCTCCTTTTGCATGTTCAAAGTCTTGTGAGTAATTTGATGTGTGCGTAGCCAGCTGCATGTTCGCAGCCTCTTCGGTCCGCTCTGCTCTGCTGCACTCCTGACAAATCATTTCTTGAGCATGAGAAAGTCTTGACCTCTCCGTCTGCATCTGATGCATGCAAACAGCTCTTAATTATCCTGACCCCATGCCTATAACACGATGGGACACATGCAGGATCTCCCTGTATATGTGGTTTCAGGGTGTGTTGGAAGAGCGATGAAAGAAGATCTAATTATGCCTGAAACGCTTCCACTTTGCTGCATACAAATTCATAATATAATCTGTAACTCAGCGGGCAAATAATGCAGGAGGAAGTCTGCTTTACACATGGATAGATAACGATAGCAGTCAGTCGCGTCGTGTTCATGTGGACGACTCCCGTTTGTAATTTGATTATGCAAACATCCGGTTCTAATGCGTCATGCTGCATGATGTTTGTGAGATCATCGGGACAGGAAGACGTTTCAGAATGAATCATATATCTGCTTCTTATTGCATGCGATGAAGCAGACTGTATGACAACATACTGTGTGTCCTGTTCAAAATAAAAACATGTGATGATTCTTTTACTAAATGTGTGCAGCCACTGACAGGATGGTTCCCTCCATCCATCCAACACAGTCGTTTGTGAGTGTGCACCTGAGCCTCATCACAAAGCCTTAGGAGGCAAAGACACCAAACGCTACTTAAATGTTTTAATAAACACCCCGTAAGGCAAGAAATGGAGGCTTCAGTTACAAAGACTTAACAATCTGAGGAGAGCAGGTGTGTGAAGATGATGTCACAGAGTCGGGGGGGAGGGGAAGCAGGTGGGCCGACGGTTTTAGAAGGAAGGAGCCCCCATCTGGTTAATGTGTCACTGTTGGTTAGATAACGACGCCAAAGGCTCAAATCGAGCATGCAGCAGACATTCTGGAGAACTTCCTGTCTCGCTCCGGCTCGTTTCATAAACTCAGGTCCAATCCTAATACTGAACCCTCGGGGACTTGATTGACGTCACCTGGTAAACGGTGTGAGAGGCTGTGAAGGCTTGAAATGGTAGAAATATGAACGGGACATATCACGTTCCTGTTTTTATTTGATGTTTTATACCGTCTATTTGAACGTCTTCCAGACTCTGGCCTTACGAGAAAAGAGGTAACTGTTAAAAAATCGATTTACTTGTTTTTGTAAAACTTTGTTAAAAGGAACTGTTTGTAACTTCTTACACAAATAAATCATTGTGGGTCTGGGCTAGGCTGAGGCAGGAGAAGCCAACACTAGGATCAGCATTGATTCATGGAGAGACCTTGGTCTGGTCAGCTAACATTACTGCCAAGCAGCTGGAATATAGAGCGATGTGGTGCTTTTAGCTGACGTGTGTCTCCTCACTGTGTTGAGCGATGCTCGTTCATGTCTATGTAGAGCGAGCACAAGCGTAAGCAACAGGACGCTGACTTTCGTTGACTTAACGGACACAGGTGTCGCTGTTAACAAGACATTTCTGATTCTTAATATAGAGTATTAATATAGTCTAATGCTGCATTCCTCTGATTTCATGTGTTTTTTTATCTACCATCTTAAATCCTGAATGTTTCTGTGTAAATGTAAATCTGAACGCCCGTGTGCCGTCCTCTTTGTCTACTTTGTTTTTAAGCTGCAGGGCTTCCCCTGGTAGCCATTCTTAACCCTGCGTTTAACGTCACAACGCTATGAATTGTGGGTTAAGTCTGCAGAGATGTGGACTTACGGAAAGTGTTCATAAAGGGCTCAAAATGTCTGCGAGGTGAGTCCTCAAGGACTTGATGATCTGACGGAGGGACAGCCCTACTAACCCTCTCGGACTCGGTGGGAACACGCCTCAAAGTCTGTGACTCTGTGAGCGTGGACGTTGGGATTGGGTCTCAGTCGTAGTCAGAATTGAAATGAAAAAACTGTCACCAGAAGAACAGCATACCAAGGACCCTCAACATTACTGTACAAGTAAGTCTCCAACTACACTACTACATTTCCATTTCTTCATAACTTGGGAGCAGGGAGATGGTAAATGAACAGCAATGCTCACAGCTGAAAGAGTGGAAGGACTGGAAAGGAGGGACGACTGAAATTGAGCTTCTAACAAACGCCATCTATCTCCATCGCACCACCCATCCGTCTGTCTGTCTCTGTCTTTCCTTCAAGGTGCATGTGTCCTCAGTACTGCCAGGCAAAATCTGCCACTGAGGCTCCCGACTGCACAGCTTCAGGCGGGTGAGAGAGGGAGAAAGAGAGGGAGAAAGACAGACATAGCGACAGAGAGAGAGAGAGAGAGAGAGGAAGACAAGAAGAGCATCTGCGATAAAAAACAATAACAGCCAAAAGATAAAAGAAAGAATCGTCTGTAAACCTGCAAACCTGTAGTGTTTGAATGCTGTTTGCATGCTTGTGTGTGTATGTGCATGAACCTGTCCTCCCTCAAGGTAGTCTGCTGAATCATGAGTCTGATTCATGTGGAAACCCTTCAGGTTATGTATGCATCAGTGTCTGTAGTACAGTGCTGGACATGTGGACGTTAATGTCTGTGTATCTAGATGTGTTTAAAGCTGCAGTAGGCAGAATATTTTTGGCATCATTGGGAAAAGATTCCATAATAACCTTTCAGCATATTGTGATTCAAGTGTTCTGAGAGAAAACTAGACTTCTGCTCCTCCTCATGGCTCTGTTTTCAGGATTTAGAACATCTAGCCCGTGATGGGAGACTTTGGCCAATCACAGGTCAGTTCAGAGAGAGAGAGCGTTCCTATTGGCTGTGCTCCGGCTGGTGGGCGGTGCTTGGTATTTCCTCAACAGATCTCAACATGGTTGCTCATTTTACAGCTAAACACTACACTACAAGATGTTTCAGAATATGAATTCATATTTGATCAGCGCTGCCTAGTTTGACTGTTTGATATCGGAGTTGGCGAGTGATTGACAGCTGCTCAGAGACGGCAAGGCTCCAGCTCGGCTCTGATTGGTTGTTTTCCTCCGGTCTGTGAAATCATGCTGATGCCGTTAGGAGCGCCGGAGGACACATGGTTATTTTCAGACTACCTGTCTCATGCTTTACTGTCAGGACAGTTTTATAAAAATAACTTTTCCAAATCTGCTGCGTTTCTCCCCACTGCTGCTTTAATGTGGGTGGGCTATATAGTACTGCTGGAGTGTGATGCATGCTGGGATATGCCTTAAATATACCCAGAGCACAATGCAGCCTCCGACGGTGGCCGGCGGTACTTTGGACAAACACATGCAAACACATGATAACATCCTCCTCACACACACTCGGAGTAATCCCTCTGGCATAATGAACTCCTTTACCTCCGGAGATGTCCACGTCAGCGCTTTGCTTTTTGTCTCTTGATGGTGGCATGTTTAAACTGACGCACCATTTTAGAAGGTAAACAGGCTCAGTCTTCCATTTTCATCACAACACCCTCCCGAGCTGCATACATGAGCAGTAACCTTTCATGTTGTCAGTGAGCATTTCAACCAAAGGGCTTTCCATCTCTGCCAACAGCCACAATGCAAGCCCTATGTTTTAACCAAACCGTTGGCAGAAGGCTTTAGGTTTTTGCCACCCTCTCTGGTAGAACATTGTGGATTAGAGGGAGGATGGGAACTTTGATAATCCTCCCCCCTTCTCTCTCTCTCTCTCTCTCTCTCTCTGCCTCTCTGCCTCCACCTCTCTCGGGTGATGAATAACAAATCTCTGAGGGGGGGGGGGGATGCCGTCAGAGTAATGTTAAGATAATGTCAGGACAACGTTTCATTGTTTTGTTTTGTTTTCCTAATTTTATTATCATCCCGAAAACAGAACAAAAACATATAAACAAAGGGCGTCGTCATGTGACGTTGTGGCAGCTCCACCTAAATAGCTATATATGATTATCAGTGTTGGACAAAATGCAATCGACACACCACATGTTACTCAATGAAACATTAATAATGAACTAATTCCACAAAAGCAAAAGTAATTAGTTACTTGTTGATGCTAATAAGCACCTTTAGACAATCCTCCACACCCACAAACAGTATTCTGTATTTAACAAGTGTAGAAATAGAAAACAATATATGATGGTTTAACAAGCAGCCAGCGTACATTTTGATGGTATTTAATGACAGCTAGCTTACCGCAGCACCCGATTCCACTGTTATCAGGCCATTAAATAGGCGTTATCAGCTATAAGCACCATAGATATGGGTCAGTAGGGGCCTACTACACCTACTATGTTGTAAAAGTGAAAGTGAAACTTAAAAGCAACACGTTCTATCAAAAGGTTTCTTTAGGTTTAGGCAACACAACTACAACTTCTTTAGGTTTAGGCAATAAAACTACAACTTTTTTAGGTTTAGGCAACAAAACTACAACTTCTTTAGGTTTAGGCAACAAAACTACAACTTCTTTAGGTTTAGGCAACAAAACTACAACTTCTTTAGGTTTAGGCAACAAAACTACAACTTCTTTAGGTTTAGGCAACAAAACTACAACTTCTTTAGGTTTAGGCAACAAAATTAAAACTTCAGCTAACAAGACCACGGTCACATGAGCATGAGAATACACAATGAGGCTGTAAAAGCGGACGAGGCGGACGAGTCGGATGAGTCGGTGTGATGTTCACTAGAAAGTCACGACTGGGGTATTTACTGATATATTTTATATCGTAGAACTAAACATTAAAACCACAGACCTTATGGCCAGACGAGGGAACAGGAAGTGCTAAAATGCTCAGTGATTTTCTGGGTTTTAGGACTCATTCCTGTAGCGCTCTATTACAGTCTGTTCATACCCACACAGTCCTGAGCAGAGGTCTAATCAGCCGATTAACTGAGAACACCTGTGTGGGTGTTCAGAGGCTTTAAACTAATTTCAGGCAAAGAGGAATACATGTTAGCTCCATGCTTTCACATCTGGAAGCTGTGTGATGTTTTGGGAAATGTTGCATGCACATCTGAAGTTATGTACACAGTATATTGTAATCGCTTTAAAACACAGGCCTCTGTGTCAACACATTATGGAACAATCCTTAGAGTAAGCTGAGTTCTGTCATGCAGTGAGGGGTGTATGGAAACAAATGCAGAAAAAAGAGTCCACAACATCATGATAATCTGTAAATAAGATGTTAGCGTAGATCGGAGACGTAATCTTGATCATAATGTTTGTCTCTGTTGTTGAATCCATCACGTAACAAAGGAAGCTAGTTTCCATTCTTAAAATAACTACGGCCGATTTCTTTGTGCCTGAAAAGATCAAATCTATATTAATAAATCTTAGGAGGAGATTTCTGCTGCTGCAACATTCATTTATTTTAGATTATCTGCTTTCAGCTGCTGCTACCAGGTGTGGGCTGTTTGCTGATGCAGCGGTTGAGTCATCCTTTTGTGTTACAGTTCTTCTCAATCACTTTGGCTCAAACTCTCCAATGAGAAACAAAACGAAATCATTTAAAATCGTCCTTCACAACAGATTTTAATTTCTCATTCATTCAAGCAAATTGCACGTGTTTTGTCACATGTGCAAAAGAGTCAGCACAATAACCACCTGCACATGTCTCGCTGATCAAAGCCGTGCCGTCACATGCAAAATGATCCATTCAATTATCAAAATCTGTCAGACATGCATTCCATAAATATCTATAACGAGGAGGCACAATTTGTTGTTTTTGAACTGAACTACCACAGTTTTGTTCATTTGTTGCGGAGTTGTTGTTGTGTTTTTTGGCATAGATGTTCCCTCTATATGACTTAACATGAAAGATCAAAAGAGAATAATACAGGTAATACCTTACTTCACAGATACATTTACTGTTATTACTTTTACTTGCTTGTATTGTTTATACTTATTTCATTTATCATCATCATTATAGTGGTTATGTTACTCTATTTTGTTTAATTAACATTTTATTGCTGATCATTATTATTCTATTTTATTTTATTAAAATTATTATTTTAATACACTGCTTATTTTGAGTAGTTTCATAATTGCTATTTATTTATTTATTTTTATTTATTTGTATTTTATTTATCTTTTATCATCTTAAATACCCATCTCTTATTTTTTTTCTTATTCAATGAACTTTTATATTTGTTGTTTTGGTGTGCATTAGTCTCTAAATCCATTTTTAACACTCAATCATCTGTACAGCACTTTGAATTGCATTTGCGTTATTTGAAAGGTGCTATATATAAATAAAGTTTGATTGATTGATTGTATACAGACAAATGTGCATCCCGTTTTCTGTGCAGCTACGACAGTGTTGACTCTTTCCCAGTAAACTTTGACCTCCTGTTCAAATGGGAATGTAAAAATCTCATTGCGATCCACATTCAAAACTAACATCCTGGTATCGTAGAGTAAGTAGATGTACAAAAAAAAGGAAGAACACAACAGAGATCTTTATACTACAAAACATTTCCAGGGTTGACGGTGAAGAAATATCTAAACACTTTGTCGGCCGACTTGCCGACACAATAAGTGATGTTTTGCTGCATGACTGCAGTGTTTTGGGTGAGTTACTACCTTTTATACTACCACGCAATAGAGCTGTGATGTCCCAAAAAACAGTTGTGACAGTTGTGCTTAGAGTTTAGAGAAAGGTAAGACGTAAGATGGTGATGTGTAAAACTAAAGAAAAGCTCTTCGTACACTGTACGTACACTGACTAGCTCCTTCCCTCAGGCCAATCTGACAAAGTGCAGACACAGATATATGCTCATTGTCCTCATCAACTCATGCATACAGTGGATGTTTTTATGAGAACAGAATCACTCTGGTATAGAAGAAGCCTGTGAAATAAAATGAACAACATGTCCATTCCTCAGAACGTCATCGCCGTCCCACCTCTGAATCCCTCAACTACGACGCATTCACATCTTTATCACCATCCACTTTATGTTCAGCTGTAAAGATTTACAGCTACAGGAAGTAAATCATCACAACCTTTTTACTTTGGTGAATAAAAGTGTGCTCATTTCGGTATATGAAGCGCGGCACAGCGCCACATGCACGTTACATCGCGCACACTCGTC